>JANTPM010000005.1:6650140-6673920 GCA_025434745.1 Erythroxylum divaricatum
ATAATAATAATAATAATAATAAAAATAATAACAACAACTCTAACAACAACAACAACAATAATAATAAAACAACTACTAATTATAAACTCAATAAAAGGATGATAATAATAATAGTAATAAAATAGTAATGTTGGATGAGAGTGAGAGCGTCAAGAAAGAAGGAAAGTAACACAGAAAAACTTACTTATTATTACCTCGACAAGAGTTACCTCAAAAATTCTTTTCGATGAAGAGAGTAAAATAAGCAAAAACAATAGTTGCAATAAGAGTTAGTAAAAGAATTATCGTGAGAGTGGAATTTCAGGTAAAAATTCAAACAAATAAATGAATTAGAACACTTCATCTTTAAGATCCATTTAATATCAAAATTTAACATAATTTTTATCAAACACTTACTCAAACAACTATTACCATTTAATTAAACAACACAAACCAATATCAAATGTCAGTCCAAAGCATCAATTGCCAAGTACTCCAGTCTTCATGTAGTTTATGGAGCAATTAATCACACATTATTACAACATAATGCACGTATTATGGATTCAAATACATTATCTTCCCCTCCATTTTTTTTTCATTTTGGAGTTATTATTTTATTAACATAATCTGAAATAGGTCAACCCACACTTATTCTCATCTTTGATTTATTATTTCATGAAATGTTATGCACTCCATGCCACAAATTTCGAGAGAGATTTGAAGTGTTCAACTCATTTTACTTTGTGTTTGCTTAATCATGGCTTCAACTGCCCCATTAATGGCTTATTAGTTTGTGATGGAAGACGACACCTAATGTTATTAAACCTTACTTTATGTTTGAAGTTGACCTAGCCACACAAATTTAGTTTTTTTTTTCAATTGCCAATTAAAATAAAAGTAGATTCAATTTTTTTATATATAAATGCTTCAACAGGAAATTACGAGTCATAGGGAGGAAAACTTTGGTCTTATAGCCAATTTCCACACTTTAATTGAATCTAATGCTTCGTATTTATTGACCCTTAACACACTAATGATTGTAAACACTTTCACACTAAAAGGCTTTAGATCAACGTGTAAATTAATCCTTCCTTATCACCTTCAAGTCACATCCTTATTAGCTTCAGTTACACGGACCCTAAAAGTAAAAATTAAACCAGTTCTAGATAATCAAATCATAAGGTTAAATTCAATTTAATTAATCACGAATTTCCAACTATTCTCAATAGTTAAATGATTTCGGGATGGTCGATTTTGTTCTAAACAATATGTAACCCATCTTTATCGTTTTTCTTAATTTGGTATGTAATATCAGCATAACTAATTAAGTTTAGGATTAATGATTCAGTTATTTTTAATTAATCCCAAAATTTCTAAAATTTTAAGTATTTTGTTAATTGCTTCTTCCCAATTCAAACTTAAGACATGATCAATTTGGAAAGCACAGCCATGAGGCTTAACTTTAATCTTTAATTAGCACTAGCAAATTAAAGGGTTGCCAATTTTGAAACTTAGGGACTTACCAATATTTTTCAACTCTTGCCCTTTTCTCTAACCATACATACACTTTCACTACATGAAAGACTAGTGTGTGGTGGTGGTGTCCCTACTCATAACTCTTTTCCCATGGCCGTGATTGATGCTTGCTGCACTTGCATTTCCACAAGGAATTCTTAGGTCACACTCCTAAGAGTTTGATCACAATCCACAATGCATAGTATAGTCCCATTCTTAGTGGGCACAATCTTTTTTCTTTAGTCAGTCTCAAGACTCAACCACCAATAGTAACCAAACCGGCCAATTTAATAAAGCAAAGTGAAAGTCTTTCCTTGGGAAACAGACGAAGTCTCCTATCTAACTTCACAGCCTTTCTCTTCAATCTGCAACCTCCAACCTTATATACACATATTTCTCTCAAACCCTTTGAAGCACTTACACACTCAAGGCAATGGATTGGTTCACTTGGCTATCAAAAACTGGTCTCGACCCTTCACTTGTTTATGAATATGGTCTTGCTTTTGCGCAGAATGAGCTTGAAGAAGAGGATATAGCTTACTTCAATCACGAGTTTCTTCAAAGTATGGGGATTTCCATAGCTAAACACAGGCTGGAGATCCTCAAGCTTGCAAGAAAAGAGAAAGGAGCTAACCTACATGCCATGTCAAGAGTTCTGGTTGCAATCAAGAGAACAAAGAGATCTCTTGCCAGGTACATAAAGACATGGGTTCGCAGAGACGAGTCTGCTCTTGTTCTTGTACCAAGGCCTGGTTATAGCAGCAGGTGGAGAGGGGCAATGCTTAAGAGGAACAAGAATTTGCTGATGGCCAAGTCTGGAAGGCTGTTGCTTACAAATGGTGGCAGTCCTATGCTGTTAACCGGGCCTAAACACGATAGTTTCTCAAGTCCCATGATTTATGATGTTCACAAAGATGAGAACTTTGAAGAGCATGATGGTTATTGGTCAACTGGTGTTGAAGAGATCAGGTGGGATACCATGTTCCAGAATTTAAAACCAACATGAAGATGCTACTACCTTGGGTTTTAGTTCTTCATCAATTTCTCCTTAGTTTTCAAGTAACCTTCTTCTTCTTCTTCTTCAATGCTTTACTTTGTTAATTTCAATCCTGAGAGGTGGGGTTTTTAGCTTCTTCCTCCAGAGATCAGATTGGTTGTGTGTTTCAGAAGAGAGATTTGTAATCTTATTTTCTTATTAGTGGTGGGTCAGATAGAGGACACACTTTGGCATCAAGAGTCGGTTTCAGTAATGAGATTGTCTCCTTTCTGCTTTTGTGTGGTGCAATCTTTTCATCTTTGGGTAGAAAAGAGAGCACTGATAGAATTTAGTGTCAGTGTGAGGAGATGGATTGCTTTAGGTACACGAAAATACATAGTAAGTAGTAAGAATTGTATCGATATTTTCTTTTGTTAAAGAAAGATGCCTAAATTATTATCATTTACAAAGCATCAGATTTTGTTCTTTTGACTTCTTTTGTGCTTTCAAACTCTTTTCTTCAGCTCATATATGTTAATATGGGTGATGGAGTGTTTTTTACTTTTAGCATTCAAATTCAGTCATTGGAGGGGGACATGTCTCAGACCTTTATCAGTGCACTGGTAACATACAATTTAATAGCTGCATGGGCATCCCTTTTAAAAGGGTAGGAACTTAAAGAAAGATGGTTGCTCCCTTACTTCACTCCATTGGTCATTTTATAATTGCAATCTGCTTTCCCTCATTTTTCAATGTTCTTAATTACATAAGTAACGCTGATTAACAAAACTCTCATTTTAAAACAAAAAGTTGCAGAGCTGAAACAGATCTTTACCCTTCAAATATACATAAACTCAATGATTCACTGCACAAAATAAACTTTACATCTAAGCTCCCATCATTAAGTATAAAGGGAAATGAGTGTTATTATCAATCTCAATTCTCATGCGTGTTCCTCGGTTTCATTTAAGTATAATTTCATACATAGACACCCATCAAAGGGTATTACAATAATTTGGATAACCCCCAGAACCTGATCATTAAGTGTCATTACAGCAAGAATTACCAAAAGCAAAGTACGCTAAATATTGTCTACGGTGACAAATCCATACTTGGGGGAAGATCCATTACAAAATTTGCGTCTCTACTTCCTGATGTACTTATTAGAGGAAAGATCTCTGAAAAAAGGGTACCTCTGAACTTCACTGGATGAGAATGGTTTCGTCAGTTAATCAATGACTGGAAGTTTGCGGCACGCGAAAAGAACCACCTGAATAAAGCATTTGGTAAACAGGCCGTACTCTGACTGTCAATATTATGCTCAAGATGCTACTAAGCCCACAAATTCCTGCTAGAACCAGGAATGTGACCTTGAAGCAATCAGGCCCTAGACAGGTAGAGCTTCCTTGCTTAGCAGCTTCTGCATCATACACATAGCCAGCAAGAATACCTGAGAAAAGAAGTGCGCCAATGGGATTGCCTAACATGATAAAGTTGTAAATAAGACCAAAATGTTTCAAGCCGAATAGCTCAGAGGCAGTTGGCACCGTCACAGCATATAGAACTCCAAAGCAGATGCCAAGCAAAGCAGTTCCAGCATAAAGAATACCATTAACGGCTAATGCAAACAACACAAACACTACAACCATTAGTATTTGTGCCAAAGTCATCCACACGGTTCGAGGAATTGTTCTTGACCTGTACAACAAAATTCAGCATAGTGTGTGTTATTCATAGTAGATTAGTGGATATCAGATCTACTGAAAGGACCGCATATAAAAAGACTAGGACGAGTGAGCGAACATACAACAGGTATTGAAACGATGTTGAACCAGAACTAAGATAATAATTGGATACATCTTTAGGGGAGAATTGACATTCTATCATGTAATCAAATCTGTAAATAAACGCAAAAACAGGAACTGACCTAACAAAGTGCTCTGAAACAACCCCTGAGCCAAGACGTCCTACAAAATTGAAAAAACTGAAGATTGCGAGCAATATTGTTGTATCACTAAGACCAAATGCAACCCCAACTTGAGACAAATTATTCAGAAAGGTAACACCAGAACCAACCCCGAGAAAATATAGTGCCCAAAGAAGCCAGAAATCGGCCTTGATAAAGGCCTCACGAAGTTTGAAGTCTTCCCCCCTCTTAGGTCTCCTTTTCTTCTTCACTGCTCCCTCCCCAACAGCAAGAAGTATTTCTACATCTGAAATATACCCACTCTCATGAAAGCTTCCGAGATTAGCAGCTGATGAAGATGGTGTCAACAATGGATCTGTTGGGGTTGATTCACCCTCTCGCAGAATCAAATTATCAGAAGAATCGATTGGGGGAATTCGATTCTTAGGTCTGTTAGGGAAAAGAGTCATTTTGACAGGAATTGCAAGAGGAGACATCAAAATGACAACCATTACCGCAATTAATATGTAGGAAATAGTCTTGCTCAAGGAAATTACATGACTTAATATTGTGATTAAGAGAAGATATACAGCAAGTAAAACACTTGCAGCTTGAGTAAAAACAAAATGAACATGCACTGAAGAGTCTTCCCCTGAAGCTGCAGTACATGGTCGAATGAAGTACATCATTAACAGACACAGAATGGGAATGCCAACAGTAAGAACTAGCAGAAGGTTGGAGGCAGATTCTTTGAGCACCATACTATACACCACTGTATACACTGCAGCAGAAAGCCCAATATAGCCCTTGAGAATGCCAGAAACAGTTCCCCTACAGAGAGGGAAGTTTCTCATATTGGTAACAAGCACAGCGGTGCCAAACCATGCATTACTATTGGTGGCAACAACAAGTGCAAGCCACAACTGCAATACAATAGTACAAGGTTAAAATTATTATCAAGACGAAAAAGTAAACTGTGACCAGGATCTTTCCGCAAGTGTACCTCATCAAGTATAAAGGAAAATAATCAGATTCCATAGCTTACAGAAAACTAATTTATCACAATTGCAAAACTCACAAATTGTAGACAAAACTCATCAATTGTTTTCGATACAAACTATCTTATTCTTAATTGTCTTATGGGCTTCCCTGGTAAATTGTAGATAAATACAATAAAATCAAAGCGAGTTCTTTAAAAAGATAATTTGTGATATCCCTCTATACAGCTTTCAGAAGTTCTTAAATATTAACTCTCTGGCTCAACTAAATAGTCTCAAATAACAGGAACCTAAACACAAAGGCACGAAGTTTACTGTGAGTGCCATTTTAAAAGATGAAAATCAACACAGCACTTCCAGAAATATTTGGACTGCAGATAGGAGTGTTTTAAATGCCTGCACAATACCATCATCATTTAGAATGGGCATTAAACAGTTCTGAGAGGGCATTCAATATCGCGATAGAGGTGCTCTGGCCTCATTCGTTACATTTTAATGACAGAACAAAATCTCAGACAACCTGCTTTATCAAGAGTTAATGAGTATTCTGACAATTGGATTATCGTAGCTTCAACAACGGAAGCTCATGATATTGCTTTAAAAATTGGAAAACAGATAAGTTCAAGTAAATTCAAAAATTCAAAAATTAATCTGTTGCAACAATAGCCCTTTTAAGTCTAGATCAGTAATCCAATTAAAGTTTTCCACGACACTAGCAAATTGTAGATAATTATACCAACCAAAAAGAAGCAATGGATAAGGAACAAAGTCAATTTGTGTTAGAATGGCCAAGGAAAAAACAAGATCTTAAATTTCTTTCCTTCATTGATCATAGTTACATTTAGATTCATCTATTCACTAGATAAAAATGTTAAGAGTATTTTTTGCTGTTTAAATAATGGAATCGTACATCTCTTTCCATACATTTACTTGAAAGAAACAAGTTAAATAAGTCAGATTGCATTAGAATGGATCAGAAACAAAGTTCATCCAATTTTTTGCCGTCATTAATCACACTTAAATTTAGATTCATCCCATAATTAGATAAAAAGCTAAACTCTCGCTGGCTTGTTTAAATGCCAGAATCTTATATCACTTGCGGTATTATTACTGGTCTTCAACACGAACAATTGTAGTTCATGACCCGCTAATAAGGAAAAACTTGAGTACTCACAAAAATAAACCCACCAGGAAGCACAGCAACTATGATAGCAGCAAAACCAATTCCACCAAAAGACACCATATCACTAAAAAAGCTTTGCAAAACATTTTACCTAGAACTGTATGAAGCAATTCAAAATCAGCCAAATCATTTTTTGTTCTAATCACTAAATCACACGTCTTGGCACGAAATTCTAGTGCTAGAATCTGAAATTAACTGCCCATGAGATAATTCCGATCAGTCAAATTCATACGGGAACTCACTCGGAAAAAAAAAGAAGAAAAAGACCCAATATAGAGACCAAAGAAACTGTATAGTAAGACACTTGCAGCAAATATTGAACGACTCCATAATTTGAGAAATCTATAAGCTACCAAGCAATAACTCCAACAACAATAACAAGTAAATCCGAAAAAAAAAAACCATTAAAATCCAACATTGGCCACAACCCTTTCCATGAATCACATACTCACCAGCCAATAAGGCAAGCCAACGACAGTCTGACTAACAGCGAGCCAAAGGACACCATAACCCAGAAAACAAGTGAGAACACCACCAGAGAGAACAGCCCAAGGTGGGAACTTGTTGCAGGCAATACCAGGAAGCAACCCCACATTTTCTCCAATATCATTTGCCACTCCCAAGATTGTGAGCTGTTGCTGGTTGAAACCCAGAACTGATTTCAAAGCAGGAGAGTAAAGAGGAAAGTTGTACGAATTTCCAGCTGCTATCTGAACCCAAACTGCTGCCGCTAATCCCACCCACGGTGGTCTGCTCCCTGCTTTCAGCACTAGATTTGGCATCTTCAGTCTATTCTGAGATGTCTGGGGGCGTTTGATCGTTAAAGTTGGGAACTTTACTAATGATTTGTGCTGAAGGTGGACCTTTTGAAAGGGTCGTCACTGTTTCTGTCTGATCATTCCTGCAACACAGAGAGAATATAAGGAGAGGTTCCGAAGAGAGACACAATTCTCTGTTTTGAGGTTATAGTGTCCTTATTTTTCATGTGATGATTCTTTTCCCTTTTACATGCAATTGTATAATTTGTATTACATTGATATAAAAGGAAAAAAAACTAATTTATTTAATAATTAAAACAATTAAGGCAAGAACAAAAATAGTGGGAACGCCTTGTAATTGTATCTGCAAACCCAAGACCAAAATACCAAATTGAGTTTTAATCATAGACTTCTACAATGATGTAATAATGTAATTGACTATGTAGCAATGTGGTTTGTCTTATCTTGTGCTTCACTGGACAAATGGCAATGGCACTTTTGTTTGAGATTAGAAGACCTATCCACTTTCTGTAATTAGTGATATTAAAGTCTAAAATTTGGATTACCTAATAATGTCTTCTTGTGGTGCTTATGTATACTTAATGCATCTGATCTGGTTCGTAATAAAAAATATACAGACTGCAGGATGTATATTATATGCTCTATTATTGAGGAACATATCCTCTGTTTCCTCTATCTTATGTTGCCCTGTGTTCAAGTTATCTCAGTACGAGTAGAGTTACTTGAGCACAGCTCTGAGCAGCAGACGATCTCGTGGCGCATGAAACCACTCGTTTTATTCTCTGGCACCATTCATTTTAGGTATATAAAATTAAAGAGGGCTTAGTGGAGGAGAGAATATCCAGATCATGAGGCTTCGTAACATATAGTTTATGTTTGTTTGAACTCCCACATCAGGCCTCAATACAACCTGGCAGAGAACGATGGGATTCTGTTTGTCAAAATTTTACGTCTCCTTTCTCTCGGCCTTTGCTTTATGGGTCATTCATTGATGGCGTTCATATGTAGTCGGCCTGTTACCCATCTCTCCTCTCCTCTGCATTCTTTTCCTACACTACCTCCAAGCTCTTTTTTTTTTTTTTGGGGGATGTCAGAGTAAATTATAAAGCAGTTTTAAGAAACCAGATCCCCGACTGATCCTCGAAGAGAAAATAGTGACACCCGAAAAGTGCAGCATCAAAAAAAGTAACCCCAACAACTAAGTGGTCCGCCTGGGAGGCCAATCAATCGACGCATCTGTTGCTTTCTCAATAAACATGCTAATGAACAACAGACCAATTCTTTGAAAGTAGCTCGTGGATGTCCATAGCTATAGGGTTGGCGACCTGGGTACGGTAAGCGGTAGAGGTGAGTAGATTATGCACCGCAAACTAGTCTACCTCCAATTCGATGCGGCGGAAGCCTAAGCGTTAGGCGAAAGAGAGGCTTGTGAAAACTTCCCAAAATTCAGCAGACATCGGAGCACACCATCCTAAGTTTTGAGTGAAGCCTCCAAGCTAGTTGTCATCACTGTCACAGAGGAGGCCACCAGTTACGACTGTACAGGTGTTACGATTGCTAGCACCATGGGTGCATTACCTCCAAGCTTTGACAATTAAATTTGAGCTCTTCCCAAGCAAACAGGCGGACTGGAATTGAACAGTCCGATCTTCAACCTTATCTTAAGTACTTAAAAAAAAAATAAAACTTAAGGTCCATTTTAAGACATGATCAAATTAGACCTAAAAGTTAAGAAGTAGGTTAAGTCTCTTTTCCTCATCACAACCCTCATTATCGCATCTAATTCAAAATCTTGCATTAAAGCAAGATTTAAAAATATCTGATAATACGCAGTTTTATCTTTACATGATAAAGAGACTGTTTTCGGAGAAAAAATCATGTCTTGTTACTTTATTTCTACCTTATTTTATAAGCATCCCTCTATCTAATAAATAAGACTCATATAAATTAAATGAATAAATGCTAACGAAAGAGGATGGGCAGAAAGTAACCGCAATTGACTGAACCCCTTTTCTCCTCCTTGTTTGTGTAAGTAATATTGTATCAGTGTCCTTTCTTTCTTTACAACTACTGATTTTGCAAGGGTCTCTTCTCCGATAGTTCTTCTCTTCTTTAAACCTTGCGTGTTTCACTGTTTTGTTTATTTTACGTTCTATTGGAAATTTTGAGAGACTAATCAATAATCACAAGTGGTTCTTCTTCTCTACTTTGGTGTTTTTTTGTTCTCTATCTCTGTACTTTTTGAGTTTGTATGTTGTGAAGGATCTTTTATATCCTTCTCTTATATGTGATTTTACATATTAGGAAACATTTCAAAATATAGGTCTGTCTGTGACCTATCGTGAAGAAGAAGAAAAATCATATTTACGGTTTTTAACGATTCAGATTTAACTGGCCTGTTTAATAATAAACCAGTCTGTTTTCATTCATAGTGGTTAATAATAAAAACCAAACCAAAAATCAAGCCAGTTTGAAATTAATCCGGTCAAATTGACTGATCCGATCCGATTTTTAAATCATTGATATTGCCACGAATTTTATTCAAATGATCATTAAAATGTCTCACACGTAATAAATCAAATAATATTATTTACTAACATTATTGATTGAAGTTAAATTATATTAGATCTTTTGTAATTTGACATTTTATTATTTTGATTGTTATATTTTAAAATTTATTATTATCCTTTATATTATGATTTATTTATCACATAATTTATAACTAATTCTAAAATGTTCAACCCTTTGAAAATTTTTTAATTTAATACTCAAAATTTTAAAATTTTCAATTAAGTTATTAAATTTAAAACCTTAACCTTTTAATTAAAAACTTTAGTTCCGTTAATAATTTGTTGATTTGGCCAACAAAATCTTTACTGGTTATGCCATATAGATGTTCACCGAAAAAAATAGTAACCCTGTAGAGAATTTTGTATTAGTAGACACTTATATATCATGCACAATAACAATTTTGTTATCTAAATCTTCAATGAATTACTAAATTGAACTGTTAAATTTCTAAAAAAGTGAGCATTTGTAGATTGCCTATCCCTTTATATTCATTAATATTTTATCTAATGTGCTATTATTTTGAGTAAAAAGTAAATAAAAACAAATTAAATATGATAGAAAATTATATAATAATTTTTAAAATATAATAATTAAAATAAAAAATCAAATGACTGTCTAAAATGTATTTACCCGCATTGATTATTGGGTAAAGGTTACCATGGAGCGAGGGGCATGGAAGTAGATGCATTATTGTAATCATCTGAATACAGGGCCAAAAAAAAAAAAAGAATACAGGGCCAACGCCAGGCGGCTTCCAGTCCTGGACATACATATAAAACAAAGGCCAGCGCAAATGCAAATAGCTTTCTAATCGACCAAATACAGGAGTCTTAAGTGTGATGTTATAGCAGACAACACGTCATTGGAAAAGGAACATTATTCTAACTTTACACAAATCAACCCTTAATTACATAAACAAAATTTATGCTCCTCCTGAGTTTCATAAGGATTAGCAGAACTCACATATCCATATCTGCATTTGTTGGGTCAAACTTCATCAGAGAGTGGACTTACTGATATTGGAATATAAACCAAACCTACTATTAACAGCTTCTTCTTGGGGATTCTGAGAGGTAGATTAATCAAGCTGTGCTCGCGAACTTTTCCCAGGTTCCATATCTGGAGCTGAAGCTGCCTCCACCGCTCTGTTGCGCATACTCAGAAATCACGGCACGTGCGCACACATCCCAGGTCCATGCAATCTCCCCAAGTGACATGGGTTGGGAAAGAGTTCTAAGAGATAGGCTGAACCGCGATTTCGCCTTTGCGGACAGATCCTCTTGCTCCTTGCTGTTGCATTACGAGACAAATACCCAAATCAGTAAACATGAAAATGGAAGATGAGATGAGAGTTAGTCTTCTAAGTAAGCACTTAAGATACATGCATTATCATAAGCTCACATTTGGCCGCATTGGAATTCAGTTCTCATCTCTGTAACAAATTTTTAATCGTGTGTATAATGAATTTCAGTTCTGGATAACACGATCTTCATTAAATTACTACAAATTTGTTACAATTCCAATTCTGTGTACAGGACCCTAACTGTTAACTGTGCTTCAGACTATATCTGTTATATGATATAAAGTGATTTCAAGTATGATGGTGACAACCCCAAGGGTTTTTCAGAAGTAATCATAAACCATCTAGCTTTATCTGTTTTAATTACAAAACCCAGTCAAACATACAGGCTTTTATCTTTCTTTGACCTTGTATTTCCTCCAAAAAATGGCTTGGAATAAACCATAAATGTGTCGCATCATATAAGCACATATTGCTATGAGAAGAGAGGCCAGAAAAGCAACAAAGATCAGGACGCCAATTCCCCTTTACCTGACTTCAACAGGAAGCTTGTCTAGAGATACAGGGGAGCAGCTTGGATAATTCGTAGGCACAAGCAATCTAAGGGGTTGAATAGGTGTCTGCACAGGATTAAACACAAAATAGTACTGAGAACATAGTAAGACATGAAGCAAGTAGGTTAACAAAATGCCCCCACATGACATCTCATTACGCACCATTTGTGCTGAAGCATACTGTGACTTGAAGTTGGGACTTAACGCAACAGCAGTATATGAGCATTTCACAATAGTTCCTTCACCCCCTTCAGCAGCAGCGGCAGCTGCTACAGTGGGATCCACATCTTCATCACTAATATCAACCACCGTGTCAATAAGTCGTTGATTTATTTCCCTTATCTCTTCCATAAGGGCATGATTTGCCTGCAAAGGTCACATTTCTTTCTCCATTCAGCATAAGGTTATATATTAACTCTCAGGAACAAGTAGGACAAAAATGACCCCTAACTAAAACTAGAAAAGGTATAATCCTATTTTTAGAATCTGGAAACCTATGCATCCAGAATTACAATAATATAGTACTTCTTTCCACCCTCACTGCTTCGCTTTAAGGCACATAGTTCAGAAATGATCATGTGAAGGTTGCTTTTAGAAACAAAGTATAAGTTTTTATAGGCGAATGAATCCTCCATTGAGAAAGTAAGATCTTCTATTAGCATGTAAGTTCTTGAGAAAACAATGTGGTAGGGCCAAGTTAATGAGTAGAGATCAGATATACCAATAAAATAATTGAAGATCTCATAGATTGAAAGGAAAATAAATTGCAGAAAAGATTAGCATGCAAGTTCTTGAGAAAAAAATGTGGTAGGGCCAAGTTAATGAGTAGAGATCAGATATACCAATAAAATAATTGATCTCATAGATTGAAAGGAAAATAAATTGCAGAAAAGAGTTCATGTATCATAAAACCAGGGAGCACTAAGTACCGCAAGTCTTGGCTTCTTGACACTAGACGTAGCAGTTGACTCCAAATCAGATGCCTCCGGGCCACCCAAATGCTTATAACTATCAGTCACACTGCCAGCTGATGATACAACAGTCAAAGGCATGGCACTTGTGTAACGCCGCATTTTCCTTGTGCCAGTAATTCCATCCTGTGTGATGAAATTTCTAGCTTGAAGACGACATTTTGTCATGGCAACCAAATCTTCACCAACAGCAGCTCTAGATCCATTTCCTGGGGCTGATCCTGCAATTCTGTCCATCATGCAGACTACTGACCCTATATCACTGACAGCTGCACTCAACCCTTCAGCAGACATTGATTTGACCTGAGAGGTATGATATTATGTCTTTTTCATTATATCCACAATTGAGTAAGGAAAATAATACATAATCAAGATGGAATTTACACAATTTTTTTTCCCTTGGCATACCATACACAAATTAAACAGATAGAATAACTAACCACTTTGATCAAGCGCTCGAGTGGCTGCTCAGTTACAGTTGACTTGCTAGAAATAGTTGTCAAAGCATTGACATGAGTACCGTCAGGAGCGGTAAATTCTGCTAGCAAAGGTGAGGCAGATATACCAGGAGTCCCAATTGCAAGGGATGGAGCTGTTGTTTGTGCAGCAGTAATTTGTTGGTGTCCAACACTCCCAGCATTTGCCAGAGAGGAAACGCCAGAAACGGGTTTCTCAGAATCTCCAGTCAAGGGAGATGGAGTTGAAGGAGATGGGACAAAGGGAGAACTTGCAGATTGTAATGGGGTTCCAGTTTTTGGTGGTAGTAAACTTTGCTGGTCAACTTGTGGAGAAGAATGTTGGTGTAGTTGTGGGGATGCAGCAGGAAGCATTTGTGGTGAAGAAATAGGAAATGAACCTCCAGATTTAATTTGTTGGTGGGAATAAGCAGCACGCTGACCTGCTGAAAGATGTTGAAGGACCCCAGGCTTTACCCCCATACCTGATCTAACCTTCATTTCATTGACATCATTCATTTGATGTAGCTGTGGCATCTGATGTGTCTGCATCTGCCCAGGCAGCTGCGGTTTCCCTTGCTGGTTTAACTGCTGCTGCTGCTGCTGCTGCAAAATCTGCTGCTTCATTAAATGCATATGGCGCTGGTGAAACTGTTGCTTGAGCTGATGGTTCTGTAACATATGTTGTTCTTGCTGTTGTTTCAGATGCTGATGATGAAGTATATTGGAGTTTGACTGCAGGGGAATATTTGATTGAAGCATATTCACAGCACTTTGAGATGACATGGAACTAATGTTGGTTTGTTGAGGAGTGCTAACAGTATTCTGTTGCAAAGATCCCATAGACACCTGCTGCACGGAACCTAAGGTATTGCCTTGTACTGAATCCAAATTGGAGCCTGACTGAATCGAATTCATCATGTTCTGTTGTGAAGTAGAAATTCCAGACAAGGAGGATAGAGAACTGTGCTGCAAGCTTGACATATTATTATGTGGTATTGTTGGCATGGAGCCTTGCAAATTCATTTGCTGCAACTGAGGGTTCATTTGATTCTCATGGGACTGTGCTTGAGGAATTTGAGACTGCGTTTGCTGCACAGGTTGAATATGAGGTTGGGGCACATGTCCTTGCTGCATGGAAGGCATAGGCTTTCGAGGCTTATTTGTATTGACGAAATTTACAATCTGCTTTTCGTAATTCCCCAATTTCTCTTTGATGACAGGTGTTATATTACTTTTTGCAACCTGTAAAAATGACATTATGCGCTCCAACATCGACTTAAAACCCCTGAGTTTCTCAAGCTGTTCTGACTTTGTTTGTTGTGGCAGAGAATCATGCTGACAAGTGATAAAAGGAAAAGAAGAGAGTCAACAACTCTTTCACACATTCCAAGGAACAGTTAACTCAAAAAACCATGTAAACTATCATGAAGCCAAGATTAGAGATCCACACTTAACCTACCTGTTGTAACTTAGCAGCAATTTTTTGGTGCATCTCATTCAATTCCGGGTAGTAAGTTTCCTTCATGACTTTGATCTAGAATTATCAAAAGGACAATATAACTGTTAAATTCTTCAACCACAAGTATAAATAATGAGTGGAAAATTCGGAAAAGCATATTAATGCAACAGTTATAATTAGTTGACAATGGCATACCAGGATTAGAAACCTTACAATCCTGATAAAAATATAGTTAATTCAATTTCCTGTAACAAACATTACATTAAATTACCTTTTGGTAAACCTCCTCCTGCCAATCTCCTCCGTTTGCATGTCCTGTCTGTGCCGTTGAATCAAGGGAAGCTAAAAAAATTAAATAAACAAAT
The DNA here is from genome assembly GCA_025434745.1 of Erythroxylum divaricatum. NCBI lineage: Eukaryota > Viridiplantae > Streptophyta > Magnoliopsida > Malpighiales > Erythroxylaceae > Erythroxylum > Erythroxylum divaricatum. The sequence goes on from JANTPM010000005.1 coordinate 6,665,155, forward strand.
ACCGAATAAGTCATACAGATGAATGTCCCCTTCCCAGAAATGAAAGCACCAGTCTTGAAGCAAATGGGATAAATCACACGAATAGCAGAACTATGGCAGGAACCTGATGTAGGAAACTTAAGACTTGTTACTATGCCACGCCTCTAGTATCTGCTAATAATCTATCCCTAGGTGACAATGTGAAGTATTGAACAATGTTGTAGTCCATGCCATAAGGTAATGGCAGAAGCAGTAATTAGACCCTTTATGCACATCATTGATGCAAGTGTTGTTCCAATAGCAACAACAAGAATACTGCAAGAAATAGCTGCAGCAGAAGGACTAGAGAAACCCTCCTAATTTTTCTTATATCTTGGGTAGGTTCATAGATTCACATATGGTCAAAGTCTAAATCTATATAAACTATTACCAATATCTATAACAGTCTAAATAAACACGCAAGCACAAATAGAGTAAAAACTTGGGAAACATTGCCAAAAAGTGCAGCACATGAGTTGAAAATTGGTATATTTTCTGATAAGGGCATCAACTCTGAACTTGAGGAAGTGCAGAACAGAACTTAAATTTGTATTTGAGGGCCACCTATTTTATAATCAGTAAGACATAAAACAGAAAAAGTATGGTTGGAGTAACACTAGAAACTCTCAAAGATATAACAGCATACTTGATGATGTCTCTGGAAGGGGCCTCTGAGATTGATATAGCTGCTTTTGCTGATCAATTACATTTTGTTGTTGAAGCAAGGAACCAGTTGGTTGACCTGGTGCTTGAAGCCTTTGTTGAAACTGATTCGACTGTGGTTGTAAGCCAAGTTGCTGCTGTAACTGGGCTGGTTGTGATTGCATCTGCGACATTAGTTGCTGCTGAGGTAGTGTTTGTGACAGCTGTCCTTGATTTGGCAACAAATTAGTTGAATTTTGCTGTGTTTGTGACTGCAGTGGAATCTTGGACTGTTGCAGCAAGTGTATTGAGTGCTGATTAGTTTGCATGCCCGAGTTACCAGCCTGAGTACCAAGCAACTGCTGCTGATGCTGTAAACTAGAGACATTGCTTTGAGATCCTAGTTGTTGCTGATGCATACTAGATATGTTATTTTGTTGGGGCATTAGCTGCTGCTGCTGCTGCGGATGTTGCTGCTGCATATTTTGAAGGTTGTTCTGCTGGCTAAGCAACCTCTGCTGCTGCTGCTGCTGCATGTCACCAACGGTATTTTGTTGTCCAATCAATTGGCCTTGGTGCATGCTTGTGCCATTTGGTTGCTGCCCCATCAGCTGCTGTTGCTGCTGCATCAGTTGTGCTTGCTGTTGATGAATACCAGAACCCTGTTGTGGCTGTTGCTGCTGCCTCAGAACCGATTGTGGATGCTGCTGAAGCATTGACTGTGTGGCTTGCTGAGATGGCTGGTTCTGTTGAAGCACATGTTGTGATGACTGTTGCAGACCAGAGGGTGGAACTGACTGCATCATGGAAGGCTGCACGACGGATGAATTTTGGATACCAGATGGCTGAGAAGTTTGTAATTGAGTTGGTTGTAACAGATTTTGCTGCTGCTGCTGTTGCTGCTGCTGGATTTGAGATTGAACATGTGCGTGAGGGATATTTCCTTGTTGAAACTGTTTTTTTATAATTTGTTGTTGTATCTGCTGCTGATAAAGATACGGTTGATTTTGGGACTGCTGCTGCTGTTGTTGGGGAACCATTTGCTGCCTACCAGGAATTTGTCGCTGACTGGAGAAAATATTAGAAGATATCCCTTGTCCCATTGAATTGCCAAGTGAGTTCTGTGGAACACCAGTAACATTTTGCACATTAGGATTTTGACCAATGATACCGGGAATAGGAGTCTGGTTTAACCCCGAAACAGGTGGTAGTGCAGATGGTAAACCAGCAGAATTTTGAACTGCATTAGACACCATACTACTCTGAACATTCTGGGATAATAACTGCTGACGCCCTGAAATATTCTGAGATTGATTAGCCGATAAGGTGATAGGAAGTGACTGTCCTGGATTGTGAACCTGGGGCTGCATATTGTGTGAAGCTGAACAGTGCACAAGAAGGAATAGAAACCTAGTTAGAGAGAGACACACATCAAGGAAGAAAGGAAAAGGTCAAAGAATAGCTTAACTTCAGTGGGTTTATTAGGAAATGTATTTTAAATAGGTCATGAATAAATTCAATGAAGCACGGTGACTATAGTAAAGAATTTTGAGGAAAGTTTTACAGGTTACAACATGCTCTCATCAGAAGATACTGAACAAACTACATACAACCATCATTCAAAGAATAAAATAGAAAAGGAAGGAGCACAGTGAAATTGATGAATCAAGTTTTACAGTCAAATAAGCCTTAGATCTATGTCACATTCTTACCTCCTGGATCTGATGGATTGTTTACATTATTGGATGCCATACCATTCGAAATGCTATTTTGAGACTTGGTCTCCATTGTAAGCATCTTTAGAGATATTTTCCGCAGATAATCGGGCTGAATTAGAAATTCAGATAAGAAAATTGTTGTCAGCACAATTTGTAGAGAGGAATATATTGGGGGAACAACAGATAACAAGTCAATATGGGATGCAAAACTCCGAGCTGAATTTGGAAGGCGCTACAAAAGTGTTGATATTCATCAAAGAATTACCTGATTCGTGGCAGCAGTGTAGATCTTCTCCTCAAACCTCACAGCAATTTTCTTGAGTTCTTGTAACCCCTCTTGCCCAGAAAATGGAAGGTGTTTCTTTAAAGTCTCCATTCTATGCATCCAATATTATAACATTCAGATACAAAATATCAATTAATCTGCATCTAGTTAGAATCTAGTTTTAATTAAGAAATAGAGTTATAGTTAAACCAAAATACTCCCTCAATGTCTATTTATATGCATTGTATATTAAGTTTAAGAGGTTGAGGATTTTTTAAAGAATTATTCAGATTTGAAAGTGTAAAGCTTTCTGTCTGATTCTCATATCAGGAGTAGTTCCTAGCCCTCAGACTGATACCTAGACCCTTGTCCTTTTATTTAATTATTTTGTTATTACAGCCCTAAATTCAACATTCCATCATCCCTTATTTTCAACATGTGGTAAAGAATATTTTCCATGTTACTCTGGAAGCTAAATATAATACAAGACCTTATCCTGTAAAGAATATTTTCCATGTTACACTGGAAGCTAAATATAATTCAAGACCTTATCAATTTCATCAAGAAAATTTTGTATGAGGAAATTGGAAGATTCTTTAATTATCCTAAAGTTTTGGATTGTTAGAAATGTTCTTAACTAGTTTCCTGCCAGATAATAATGCATAAAACAATTTACACTCTTAAATGAAAATTGAAAATTTCATAATGATGGCTTGAGCCTGAAAAAATTCAAGGTTCTTACATTTTGTTGACAATTCTTTGTCGTGAGTCTGGTGGTAATTGAGCTCTCCAATCACCTGTGTCCATGGTAGGCTCCCCTGCTGGAGCAGTAGGTCTCCAATTATTGGTATCCATCAGGCTATAATCAGTGGGAAAAAACAGCTACCAATACTACAATAGATGATCATCTCATCAGTTAATAATACGTCAACAAAAGAGTAAATAAAAGAACTAATAGAAAGAATGAGAAAAGGATAATATAAAACTAATTCTTGGATTATAATGATAGCTTATTAACATTTTCCAATGGGTACTTCAAAGTTAACAGCTATACCTCAAAAACACTCATGGGATAGCCTTTGTTAAAAACATTAATTTTAAAATGTATGCTGAGGCCATATCCCGATCATCATCGGTGGCTTCACATGGTCTAGCTACAAGAGACAATGTTCAGATATGCTTGAAGATTATACTGACGTTAGTGTGAGACACTGTCAAAATGCACTCCTAGATGAAACTTTACTCCCTTTATCGGATTCTAGCCATCAAATAATCTAGATGTTGATTTTCATTTTTAGCCCACTATTCAACAAGCAATTCAACAAGGAAGAATATGTAAAAACGTCATTATTGTTTGTTAAAGTGTGAATGCCCCATTCTGATGCAGTACTCTAGGGATCATAAAAAGCATATTGAATACTTATAAATGGGTATAGTAAGCCAAATGCTAGACAGAATCATCAATAAACAGAGTAGAAGAAGGTGGAGAAAATTACGAATAACTTCAAAAGATTTAAACTTAGAATCAATATAATTGCCGAAATTTCAATTTCCCATCTCGAAAAATCCAAGATTCTTGGGGGGGCTTTCCCTCTTGAAATCAAAAAACAACAATCCGCCAATTACCGGCCCACGAAGAATCAACCTAATTCACGAAAGCCCTTCTGATTATGAGCTCCGATTGCGTCGTTTCCCAATTCAATTTCAAGTAAGTATTTAGAATCTTCCCTTTCTCAATAAAACCAAGAAACAACAAATGTCAACCTACAAATATACACGCTTACAGCAAACATACGTTACACACAATCTTGATAGATACGTACCCAGGAGTTTCCAATAGATAAAGCGGGGTCACCCGGAGTTGAAGACCTAAGGATATGGAGGTTCAAAGGGAGAAGTTCTATGAGACGAGAGAGAGAGAAACATAGAGAGATTTAGGACAAAAGTGGGTTAATCCCACGGAGGGGATTGGAATCTTGATTTTAAAGTTATTTCTACAGCAACTTTGACTCCCTCATAGTCATACCGCCTTTTATTTATTTTTCTTTTTGTGCTGTTAGATTAATTTTCTTGCTTTTAGGGTACGCTTTAGTTTGTCAAATTGTATACGTCTTTATTACCACCCCAATCCAATCGTTCGATTATGTTTTTTTTATATAGAATATGATTTGATCATACATCATTGTTTTCTTTCTTCGATCTCACTTCTTTTTTATTTTCTCTTTTTATTAAAGGTAATAAAAGAGTCTTTAGGTTGTTTTCAAATGCCTTTATTCCAATAATTTAATTCTTTGAGATCAATTTATTTTTTTCATTTTTGAGAAAATAAATATTCTATTTTTATTTTAACTTTAAAATTAAATCAACGCGAATAAAACAATAAAAAAAGAAAAAGTGATAATTATCTCTTAAAATTAGATTCAATATACAAAACAAAATTAAGAAAAATCTTACTCTAAGTAACTAATTATTCCATGAAAAAAAAAGTATGCAACAACCTAGAAAGTCCTTGTTGACGATCCTTTAACAACATCTAAGATTTTTTGAACAATGTGATATCTCACGCCGGAAAATTTCTAACCCTGCCCTCTCTTATTAAGACTACAAAATGTTCTTATCCCTCTTATTAATACTACAAAATGTTCTTGTAAGTTATGGTAAATGCCTTTTTTATAACTTAACAATCAGTTACTCTTAAGATTCTTCTTGATTTTGTTTTGTATAATGATAATATTACTTCAGATGTTAATCTAATTTTAAGAGATATCCATCACCTTTTCTTTTCTATTGTTTTATTCTCATTGATTTAATTTTAAAATTAAAATTAAAATTAAAAAATTGAAAATGAGGGAACACGATGAAGTTAAACGAGTCAAGTTTTACAGTCAAATAGGCCTTGAATCTACGTTATGGATTGTCTAAATTAATGGATGTCATGTCATACCATTCAAATTGTTATTTTGAGACACGATCCCTGTTGTGCGGAAACGTGAATAAATTCGGAGTGAAAAATAAACAGCAACACAAGAACACCAAAAATTTTATACTGGTTCGGCAATGCCTACGTCCAGTTTGGAGACGACTGAGTATTTCACTATAACAATGAGAGCATACAGTAGTGTTTATCACTCAATTTCCCAAGAGACCCAAATTAACCCAATCCTATTAGAAAAGAGAAAACAAAAAAATGTATAATATTTTTTTTCTCTCTCCCTCTCACTATTCTTCTCTCTCCTTTCTCTCGAAAATTCTCCTCTCTCACTAAACAACTCTTTCTCTTCTCACACCAACAACTTCTACTCACTTTGTGCTCTCTTCCCAACTCTACATCTCCTCCTTCATTTGCTTCCCTTTTATAGAGATCTTCATAGGTGTGAAAGCCTCCAAGCCTCCATTGGGTGTGAAAGCCTCCAAGCCTCCATTCGGTGTGAAAGCCTCCATTGGGTGTGAAAACCTCCAAGCTTCCATTGGGTGTGAAAGCCTCCAAGCCACCATTTTTGATCACCGAAAGTAGCTGAGATTTTTTACTTTTCATTTGAGCCAATATTCAACAAACTCCACCATCTGCAGCCAACCAGTAGCAGTTGAAATGTTTGATGCAGTTGTTTAAGAAATCTACGTCGTCAGAAAATGGATTAAAGTCAATATTTCTCTCAGGAGGTGGTGACGGTGTTGTTAAGGTGCAGGAAACAGACTTCAAAGCATCGTACTTGATATAACAAATCTTCTGTTCATCTCCGACCGTCGTTGAAATCTGATGATCCCATTTTTCATTTGTAACAGGTGAATTGCATTGTGCCCTTAAGAGCTGTTCTTTTGCACTCATTTGGTTTTAAATATGAAAACATGCTGGAGTTGCCATCGAAAATAGTGCTAAAAATAAAATGGAGAGAACAAGGGCTGTTTTTGGGGTAAATCCCTCCATTGATTTGACATAAACTTAGTGTATCTAATTTTTGTGAATGACTTTGTGAACAAGTTGTAATCAATTCATACTTATATAGCTCCTAAAGTTGGAGAACGACGGCGCTAAGAGTCCTTCGTTCTTTTGACTTTGTTGTTAACCAAAAATGGTAAATGTTTTGGAGATAGATCAAGTATGAAGTGAATTATCTATCTTGTTTGATTGTATCTTACCGGCTTAATTAGAGAAAAGAACAAAGAAAAAAAGTTATTATTGCAACGAAAAATGGAAACCTCAAACCTTACAAGTTTAATGGAGTAAAGCACTCTTGCAATGGGAACATGTTGAAGAGTTGAAGATTTGGATCCTACATTCCTCCAAAGAGGATGCTTTATAGTTTCAACATTATATACAATGCAATTCTCATCTTTTTTCTGCATTATTTATTAATTATAACTTTAGGCTATGTTTAGTTAAGGGTTTAATAATAAAATGAAATAGAATAAAATATTATTTTATCGTTTGAAATGAAAGTTTATAATGAAATTGAATGAAAGAAAAAAGTTTCATATTACATCTCTTTTCATCATAAACAGTAAAAAAGAAAAACATTCGATTTGAGAAGTTTAAAATGAAATATAAAATAATAAATAACTTTACACTATATTATATTATAAACTATTCATCTAAATAATATTTTATTATATTATATTATAAATTCTTTCGTCTTTTCAAAAAATAATTTTCTAATATTACATCTATTTACATTCTATTCAATTATAAATCATTCTATTATATTCTATGCAGTTCTATTTCATTAAAAATCATACTTTCAATTAAATATGATCGTAATTTTGATTTTTACTTGTGTCAATTTATAGTTTTGTATGATGGCCGAAAATGGAAAAGTTTCTCCCAATCTAGGGATCACGACTTGTCTCGATAATTATTAACAAACGTTTTGTCTACTTTGGGATTGTAGCCAAAATATAACCATCTCCAATTACTTTTTTTTAGTGATAGCTTAAACATTTTCTAACCTTTTAAAGTTCTTTCAATTTAAAATTTTAATTTAGTAATTAATTTTTAAGATGTATATAAATTAATTAAATTATTATTTTTATTAACGTGATATGTCTATGTCCATTTATTAAATACATAATATTTTAATTTAGTTTATATAAAATTTAAAAGATTAGTTATTAAATTAATATTTAAATTTTAATACTGAATTAAAAAATCTAAAAAAATTAGACTTTTTTAAATTTATTTTCTCCTTTTCTTATTGTAATTATAGGTGTGACATAAGTTGAATATCAACATTTATAGCATTATATTTGGATTTGTTAAGAGTTAATTTAGATTTCTTATTATAAGTAGAACCTCAAGAACCATTATTTTTGTTCAATAGTTAATGGTGTGAGCTGATCAGATTCCAGTCTAATTAATGGTGTGAGCTGATCAGATTCCAGTCTAAGTTCATACTGCACCGATCTAATGAAGTGATTGTGGCGCATGCAAGCGTTCCCATAAGCAGCCACTCCAATCTATAACTTTCTCATTTCCATTTTCTTTTTTTTTTTAATTTGTTAGTTACAAGAAATAAATGGAAGTTCTGAAATGTTGATAAACAGATCATTCTACTTTCGCTGTTAAGCAGTGGATCATGAATTTTCTGTATGGTATCTGTCAATGTCTCAAATGCTTGAAAAAACGGCAAGATCTATTGTTTTTGTTCAGCTGTTGATCTCGCACAAGGGCTCTTCATTTTCGGTTGTCTCAGAACAGAAATTGATTCATTTGTCACTGCTCCATATCCAACTTTGGGTTGTTTCCTATACTGCTTCTACTCAAAGGGATTTGGTTGTAGTTAATTGAACACTTAAAGTAGTTTCAGGCAAAGTTATGAATACCGTATCGAATTTGGTACCGGATTGAGTTCTGGAACGAAATTGTACCAGTACCGGTCAGTACCAGGTACCGTTTCGAGTAATTTTTTAAATTTAGGAAATAATCTCTAAAATTTTTAAAAATTGCAAAATAATTCATATTGGTATATTGTACAGTTGTACTGTATACTTTACTAGTTTATTATTTACATCAATCATGCTTTCAAAAATTTTAATAATAAATAATAATGATAATTAATATGAAATAAGTCAATAACAATAATTTTTAAATATTTTACATATAAATAATAATCACAATTAATATAAACA
>JANTPM010000005.1:6688306-6706669 GCA_025434745.1 Erythroxylum divaricatum
GTTTCTTGAATCTTTAAAGAAACGGTTAATCAGTTGAGTTCTGTAACTAACTCGAACTGACTCTTGCGTCTGCTTCTTGATTATTCTTCTGCGTCTGTTATACGCGTCTACACTCAAACTAATCCCGCTAAAACCGGATAGTATGATATGATATGAATGAAAACTGTGGCACTACCAACGAGGAATAACGTTAAAAATCGGTCCATTCTCTCGTGCCAAGAAAAGCTTGTGAGGGAGCTTTCTTTGGCATAGAGAAAATTTTGATTATAGATCGGATCTTAAAGTTTGGAATAGGGTCATACAAATTTTTACCTACCTAGCTTTGTTTTTATTTTTATTTCATTTTTCCTTTTATAATGTCATTTGAGTTATTAGTAAATCCTACGTAATGTTTGGGGTACGTAGTTCATAATTACTAAAGGTAAATTAATAAATTGCAGAAAAAAAAAGATCTTAGAAGTTCAAACTCAGTAACCATTGTATTTTACCAAAAAATCTTTCACTAATTTTAAAAAGAAAATACATGTTTAAATAGTATTAGGAATATATCATGACCAACTAGTAACCCATAACCTGTTTTAGGGATGGGCATCTAATTTGATTAAATTTGTCAATTTTAAGTTTTTAAATTCAATATAATTTTAATTTAAATTGGACAAAATTTTCTAAAATCTAATAAATTATAAGAAAATTCGATCCAACTAATTCTTAATAAATAGAACAAAATAAACATAATGGAGTTTGATATGAGTCGAAATATATTTTTCAATTCCCACCATTAACTTAAAATACATTTTCGAATAAAAGAGTAAGATGAGTATGGTAATGAATTTTGAGGAGAATTTTATAAGTTACAACATGCACTCTATTGATAAAGTTTTAATACAACCACACGAATCGTAACAGAAGAATAGTTTTAGAGAGAGGGAAAGAATTACAGAAGTTTCACGAGAGAGAGAGAAACGTATTCATTCCATACATAACAAACATATCCATACAGTCGTTAAAAGAACTTTAACATATGTGTGAATACTCTTGTCAACTCTTAGGTTTATTTAAATGTTTCGGACAAGACTAATTAAAATTTAGAAGGGCTTTCATTACTCCCCTTAATGTCCTTGTCTATCATATTGACTTTCAGGAAATGCCTTTGGAGGTGAAAGAGATGTTCCCACTAACAGTGCATGTCGAGTGTATTGTAAAATTTATCTGACTCTGCACACTAAAATTTGTAGTTATGGTAAGACGGGATTGAATTCACAAGGAATGTTTGGTTAACTTTCATAACAAAATTATAAGAAAGGTCCGATTCTAGGGTCAATTTTGGCCTAAACACGATCGAGCATATTCCTTCATTGTAACATTTTTAGAACTCTTTTTGGAATATTGATATGAGACTAATATAACGCTCTACAAATCTCGGTTTTCTTTTAGATTATGTTTAATCAAGATACGATCGTTAATTAAATCTAACTATCAAATAACCTAGGATACGATCTTTAGATTCAATTTGGCAATCGCATTATGAATTGAAAAACGATCAATTTAGGTAGTAACTTCACACGTTCGGATTATCTAACCTAAATTATGTTATTCTTAAAGATTAATGATTGTTAGATGATACTCCTAAACATTAAAATTAACAATTACGGATTACATTCAATGTTTTAACAATAGGTTCGAAATAAAATAATCAAAATAACATATTAAGATCATTCATCCCAAAAACCTAATCAAATCAACACCAACAACATAACAATCTAAAAAAAATTACAATTTTAAAATGATAAAAATAGCTCAACCGTGACTTAGTGTCGATATTCCCGTCGAACCGATGTCAAAAAACTAGCCTTTCATCCCTATTTTCACGCTCCAAGTGTAGGTCATCTCCGTATGCTCCGTAAGCTCAATACCGCAGCTCCCTACGTCTGTTGTAGCTTGGATGGAATAAATAAGACGTGTTTTTAGATGTGTTTTTCTACTGTTCATGCACTTATATTCTCCAGACCAGCTGCAACTCCCTACGCCCACGCCTAGCTGTTGTGCCTTCACGCTCTTCACGCCTCTGCTGCCAGCCTTCAAGCTACAAACTCCCCTCCAACCAAGCCTCTCTTGACGTCGCCCTTCACTACGCCGCACTATTCCCCCTTGATGGGACAAATAAACGTTGCTACCCCCATTAAAACCCTCTCTTGTGTGTTTTGAGCAAAACACCCCACAACTGCGCACAGAGCAGCGTTTCTTGCGTAACGTTGCATTTAGGAGCGTTAAACGCATGCGTGAAACACATGCCCGCAACTCTCCTCTTTGTTGCGTCGCCCCTTATGCGCTATCTTTTTTTCTTTCTTGCTATACATTTACGCTCCAATATGCTTTAGAGTATCTTGTCTGTTTGGTCTCGAATATATATCAGCTTATTCAACCTAAGAGTTAACATAAATTGAATACAAATCAAGTATTTTATCTTGAAAATAGGATTGAAATCACATAGAAATACACAAGAAAATATAAGATAATTCAATCCGATCAAATACTCCGACACTTAATCTTTAATCATCTTCGAGTAAATCGTCAAAATCAAAATCACAAACCAAAATTTTAACTCATTTTCCACATTTCTCAAGAATAGATAACCATAAGTAAAGGTGAATGACTTCCAAAACCTAAGCAAAAACTCAATATTCAAAGCTTCTACTCATGATCTATCAATATTTACTATCTTTAGAAATTGAGTAATTTAGAAGTAGACTTGGACAGAAGGTGTTTAAACAAGATATTTTCATGGGTACACTCAGACACCATTCATGATCACAATAGTCTATAACTTTGCATATCATTTCATTTCTCCACTATTAAAATTCACATGCATAATCATGAATCAAATGACTTTTTAAGAATATAATGTGGGTAAAGGTAAGGTGAGATGTGTTTAGGTCAAGTAGCATGCAAGTCATCAAAGCTAGTAAAATAAAAGTAACAATCAATCAAGAACTGGGTTCTGTCAGCTATGACGAATGCAACATTTATATTTCACAACCTCATTCAGCTCTCACACACAAACCACAAGAGTGAACCTTCCAAGCCAACATCTACCTCATATTCAACATATTCAAATAACACATTTATTACAATTCTAGGAAGATGCATTAACCATAAACAACTTTTCATCACATATGTAATTCCTCCTTGATACATTTATTTTAAACAAATTTTTTCTTTTTCATTTTCTTTCATTTTTTATCTTTTCTTTCTTTCTTTTCCTTATAAAAATTAAAATAAACTACTTTAACATGAGATTTTCGATGATAAGACATAACAAAACATCCCAACATTAACCAATCTACACATATATACACCCCAAAACTTACACTTTTGTACATCCACAAACTCACGAATCATAAATGCTCCACTAATTTTATGACTTTGATAGGACATTTGGTTAAGTATAAAGCATGTAATATGGTTGATACAAAAAGAAAGGCTAACGCTCAAAGGGGTTTATCAAGAGAAAAATCATGTCAATAGGATAGGTTATTTGACTAATGTAGTTTATGAAAACCAAATAATGCCTAATCATGTTCATATTAATGCATGTGATAAAAATGTAGTCTCTAATAGAAATTTCACGCAAAATTGGGATATACATGTTATGAAGGTCACACATTATCAAAAGGTAATGAAATTGATATGAATGTGTTAGTCAAATAAGGCTCAAAATCTCATCGACTTTGTCTACCACTAGTCACTATTCTTTTAAAGATAATGCACATTAAACAAACCACAAGAGCAAAAGTATATGCCAAATTTTGCTATGGATTTTACTAATAAATTCACACTCTAATTATGACTAAATAATCTTAAAAGCAATAAAAACAAGAAATTTTTTTATTTTATTTGTTTAATTTTGAAAACCGCCTAAAAAGTCACCTAAGCTACAATTCCATAATAGCGAAACTTCTCTGTTTTTTGTTATTGATCTTGAAACACTAACAAACACATCAAGATACCTCAAAATTATAATAATTAAGCTCAAATGCTTGTACTAACTCATAAAAACACTTGGACACGAATAATTCACAAACTAACACAATTCTACCGAAAACACATACTAAACAATTAAATAAACAGATAAACACATATCAAACTATACCCTAAAATATGATGCATTTCACACTTATCAACATCCCCACACTTAAATGTTTGCTTGTCCTTAAGCAAATAAAGCAACAAATACATAAAATTTCACACAGTACACAATGTAATAATGAGACAATGACTTCAACTTTAGGAAATGAATTTAATTTAAAACACAATTATCTAAGTCATTTCAAATCATTAACATGCAAAATCTGTGCCTTAGGACTTGGAACTAAATATACATTTAATCCCGACTTAAGTGTTAAATTATTTATCCTTCTAAATTGCACACACTCATTAATAATTTTTAGGTCGTTCAACTCCGTAACTAAGTCTAAGTATGTTTTTATAAGAAGTTAAACTATTACAATTTTGGTAGGTTTTATTTGAACACACACATTTTTTATGAACATGGACCTAGTCTTTTTATGCCGAGGCAAACATTGGTAATAAATGTCGATCCGGTTACTCATCTAAGCCATGTTTTTTATTAAGCTGCTTGGTTAGAACATCATTCTAGCCAATTTACGCGAAGGCACACATTTGTGATGCGTGTCGATCTGGTTACTCAGCTATATCACGTTCCCAACTGGCTAGCTACTCATTTTCATGAAAAATACTAACAAAGCTACTTAGGTTAAAAGGCCTCAAATTATGAAGGAAAGTGCCAATTTAGAGGTCTACACTAAACACTAAATCCCAATTAAGCAACATCTTTAATCAAAGGACCTCAGTTCACTAATTCTGCTAGTTAATAATTCTCTACAATCTAATAGATCATGTTCAAAATTAAATCAATTTGAATTCATCTAAGCCATTGACACATTCACTCGATTCACAGAATGCAACCTAATAACTATAATATACTAAATTCACATTCAAATAAACACATAACCCTTCCCACACTTGAACAACACATTGTCTTCAATGTGAGAAGTGGACAAACAAACACATAAAGGTAGAAAAATGTGAATTAAAGTAAAACAAAAATATCAATAAATTTAAATTTAAATTTAAAAAGAAAGGGGGTTAGAACAAGTTTCATGGTGATGGAGATGGTGACGGTGTTGGAGGTGGCAATTGACTGCCCTGAGCCTAAAACTAATGATGAATCTGAAGGATGTCCCGACTCTAACTTCATTGGGTTCGGGTCATCCCCATCATCCTTCTGGAGTTCTCCGAAAGTGTATCTATGATTGCTTTGTTGTTTGCGGAGATTGCATCCAGTACCTTCTGCCAGCCCGGTTCTGCTGCATTTTCCTCCTCTTCCTCAGATTCCTCACTACTTGAATCCTCTTCTGACTGTTAAGGTGGCTCTCTGTTGGAACTCGCCTGACTCATCCTAATTTTCACATGAGTCTTTTGGCTGATATCCCGAAATTCTATGTTGTGGGACTTAAGGATTTCAGCACCCCATAAATGATAATGATTCATAAAGTCTGGGAGATGGACGATCAAACCACTACAGTCTGCGTCATAATACTCAGCAATGGCTAAAACTAAATATCTCATTTCTAAATTGTTGCTTCTCTTACGTAGAGTTGCAACAACAATATTCAACATATGTGTGGAGGTGCACACTGGAATGTTGTGATCCATGTACCATAATATAAAAAGTTCCCTTGTTGAGCACTTGTTGGTTTCTGATTTATCAAAAACCAGTTGGCACATGAATTTGTGCAACAAGTGCTAATGAGTCCTTATGATACTGTTGTGGGCATTTTTCACAACGAGGCTCTCTAGCCCAGTGAACTCATTCCAATAGCGAGAAGCACAAAAATCATTGTGTTGGTCGATAATGGAAGACTCGGGGAACCCACACATATCACACATAATTTCTATGATCAACTCATATGCTTGTCCCTGCATCATAAACCACATCTCTCTAGGGTTCCTAGGTTTGTAGTGCAGGGAAGTGAAAAATTCAGGAGTGAGCTCCTGGTAAATAGGGAATTGGAAGTGTATAAATTTTGCCCACTAAATTCATTCTAGCCTATCAAGTATATTGAAATCAAAATATTTAGGGGTTACAATTTGTTTAGCATTGATGGTTCGGAAACGGATACCTTCCTCCTCTATATGGATTGAGGATGGTACTTCGAAGTCTGCTACCCTGTTTCTCCTTCCTCTTCTCGAAACTTGAATTAGCCCCGATGATTGATCACACTTGGCTGATTGTTTGATGCGCGACATATTGGCTTGTGAGTAGGTAGAAGTCGAAAGAAATTTGGAGGTTTGAACTTTTTTAGAGAGAAGTGAGAGTGCTTTGAGAGATAAAGTGAAAATGAAAGTGAATGAAAAAGTGAAGTTAGAATTGTATTTATAGGTGATTGGATGGTAAAATGATAAAATTTTAAGTTAATTGCGCGTCTGCCATTTTTACCTTGCAGCAGGTCACGATCGTGGCCAATTTTAATTTTTCTTCTTCTTCTGTCCTTCCCCTCCTTTTGAAATCCCTTCTTAACTCCTTGTGGTTCTTTTACCTCTCTTTGCTTACTGCATCGATCATATAATTCACGTCGATGTCTTATGCCTTCCGATTTTATTTGAAAACGAAATAACCTAACTATATAATTCAAACTTTTTGAAGAAAATTTAAGAAAATTAAAATTCCATAGGTTGCCTCCTATACAGCGTTTCTTTTAATGTCGGTAGCTCGACGCTTTATCTTTGGAAACTCAACCAGAATCAATTATGAGCAGCTTGCTTCCACCATTTTCATTCAACATCGGTTTTGTAGCCTGTAATTAAGCTACAAATTGCAAAATAATGATAACATTATGAAAACCAATTAAGCTCAATAATGTTCTTTTTTCAAGTGAACTATCAACAAATAGGAAATAAAAAAAACTCCTTAAATCTTCCATCGAATCCAACAGTTTGTCCAGTAAGAAGGTGAGTTGCTCTTTTTCTTCCTAAATCACCTTCGTCTCTTCTGCTTCTTCCGCTTCACGAACAGAGACTTTCCTAGCTTCTTCAAACTTAAGGTTTGTTGTCATCTGTTCTTCATCCTCTTGTTCTTTAGAAGATTCGAACACATCAATTATCATGAATGAGCTACTCTCCTTCGGATTCTTTAATACATCATTCATGTTGAATGTCACTTGGTCATCATTAATTGAAAGGATAGGGTTCTTTTCATGAACATCTACCCACGATTCTTCGATGTTCAAATATGGTATATCAAGAACTGGTGACTAAAAAGGAGGGTTGGCATTCTTTTCTTCATCCTCTTTCTTCGTCTCTTAGTCTTCAATAAGGTGAGGTTCAACTTGGTGTTCAACTTGTCATTTTAGCTCTTCTCCATTCTTAAGTGGCCTCGTATTGCTCTCGTTGATGTAATTCCATATTTCTCAGAGATTCTTCCACACTTTTGTTACAAAATTCATAGGAAAGTTGTTTTACTTGAATCTCCAGATTGTGAATGAAAACGGCATGATTTTCTGTTACTTAATCAAATTGCTCTTTCAGTCTCTTCTGGTTTTCTTCCATGCCTGTAAGCTTATCCATGATTTTGTCCAATTTAGAATCACATGGACTGGACTCAATTTGTTGAAATTCAAATAGGTCTTGATGTCCCATGTGAGTACTTGCATTGTTGGATCAATAGAAATCTGGGTGACTATGCCACCCCGTAACGTACATTTTCTAATAAGGATCGTTACGTCCCCAACCATAATGTGTTTCATTATAATTTGCAAAAGTTCCTTGCTCCCTATAATATCTATCTTCCATTATCGTTCTTTCCATTTCTTCTTGGCATCTAGCTTTTCAGATGTCTCACCCTCACTCTAAGATGTCTTGATGTGTCTCTACTTTATGCCCCAAACTTCTTCTTCTTCTTTTATTATTATTATTTAAAATGAAAGATAATGAAAAAGCCTTAGACTAAAGAACAAATTAATCCCCTCTCCGACAACTGCACCAAAAACTTGATCGCAATTTTCTAATAAGAGTAAGTTTTAATGTTTCATCTCGATATGTCGCAAGCGCACGGGTTGTTCTTGTAGTACCAAAGATGTCGATTCCACAAAGAGGGTTAATCTAATCCCAAAATCTAAGGCCAAACTAATCGCAAAAATTTCAATTAAACTAAACTGGAACAATGATACAATTCAATTAATTGATTCAATCAAACGACTCAATTCAAGAATTAATCACGAAACATTAACAAATCAACAAATTGCAATGCACACACTAAGAATCAACTAAAGAAAATACCAATAGAGAGAAAGGAATTTTTTTTTACCTATTTTCAATACTAACCTAATTAATTATGCAATGTCGGATTATTAGTCCTAGACTATCCAATGATTGATTATTCTCTCTGGAGTTATAATCAATAACCCTAAATTATAAACCTAATCATATTATGAAAAAATACATTTTCTCAATTCACAATTTATCCAATCCCTAATTAGATATGAAGTTATTCAATATACTACTGGGAACTTATGTGAAATCTCTGTTTACATAATTACCGACTTGATTGATTTCTCGTTCATATTAAATCACCTAACTCTCGTTAGCCCAGTTTAATTATTTCTCATTCGATTCACTCTCTCAGTATATCACCAAATTATGCAAATGTAGAAATCAATCACAATGAATCCAAATAACATAAACAATCGGTTTTTTTTAATTGAATCAATGATAAAAACAACTCGAAGGTGAGTTTAAACATTTCTTAATATTCATAAATCATATCTCAACTGCTATCTTAATTCTATACATAAATAAAATTGAAATATACCGAAAATCAGATCTGAACAGATGACGGGGGCAACAATATCGAAAAACCACCTGTTCTAGAAAGTACTTCAGGTCGGCTTCTTCTCCACGTCTTTGTTCCTTCGTCTCTTTCTCAATCTCTTAAAAAACTCTCTCTAAGGTTTCACGATGGTGGCTGATGTAAAAACTCCTTTCTTTTGTCTCATTCTTTATATACTTGATGTGTTTTGGACAGTATTATGATTTTTTCGGGATCAAAAGGTCCAAAAAATCTCTTAAAACTCGACTTTTCTATTTATCTGCGAGTCTGTTCGATGCAGGCCATGATCGCGGGCCACATGTAAGCTCTCTGTTACGATCATGACAAGGCCCAAGTCTGATGCTTATGTCATGATTGCGGCAATCGTGGACTGTCTCCCTCACTTCTGTCATGATCGTGACTGATGAGCTATGATCGTACGTCGTCGTTTCAGTTCAAGTCTTTCCAAAATTTTTCTGTTCTTCGCTATTGACCATAAAATACTAACAAACACATCAAAGTATCTCAAAAATATAATAATTAAGCTTATATGCTTGTACTAACCCATAAAAACACTTGAACATGATGCGTTTCACACTTATCACTCATCGTATTATCGGTTCAAAGTAACAGAAGAAGAGTTTTAGAGAGGGAAAGAATTGCAGAAGATTCACAAGAGCGAGAAACAGATTCATTCCATTCATAACAAACATATTCATAGAGCCGTTAGAGACGGCTTTAATACATGTTCGAATTATCCAACATACTCGGGTACGAAATGTAAACCCTAACGTTTATTTAAACGGTGAGTACAATACTAATTAAAATTCAAAAGGGCTTCCGTTGTTCCTCGCGCGAGTGTCGTTGCCTTCATCAATCTTCTGCAACACACCCATAAGAAGATACTAAACAGCTACATATAGCCATCATTCAGAGAATAAAATAGAAAAAGAGGGAGCATAATGAAGTCAATGAGAGAAGTTTTACAATCAAATAAACCTTTGACTTATGTTACATTCTTATCTCCTGGATCTGATGGATTGTTTAGATTAATGGATGTCATACCATTCAAAATGTTTTTTTGAGACATGATCCCCGTTTAGGTCTTCAACAAATTCAATGAAGTTCCAGACTTTCAATTAGCAATCAAAAAGATAAAAGAGCAAGATGATTATGGTAAAGAATTTTGAGGAGAATTTTACAAATTACAACATGCACTCATCAAAAGATACTAAACAAACTACATACAACCATCATTCAGAGAATAGACAAAGAAAAGAGGGAGCACAATGAAGTCAATGAGTAAGTTTTACAATCAAATAAGCCTCGGACCTATGCTACGTTCTTACCTCCTAGATATGATGGACTGCTTAGATTAATGGATGTCAGACCATTCAAAATGTTATTTTTGAGACTTGGTCTCCATTGTAAGCATCTTCAGAGAAATTTTCCGCAAATAATCAGGCTGAATTAGAGGTTCAGATAAGAAAATGATTGTCAGCGCAATTTGAAGAGAGGAATATATAAGGGGAGACAACAGACACCAAGTCAAAATGGCACGCAAAACTCGGGGCTAAATTTGGAAGGCACTACAAAAGTGTTGATATTCATCAAAGAATTACCTGGCTCGCGGCAGCAGTGTAGATCTTCTCCTCAAACCTCACAGCAATTTTCTCGAGTTCTTGTAACCCCTCTTGCCCACAAAATGGTAGGTGTTCCTTTAAAGTCCCCATTCTATGCATCCAATTTTATAACATTCAGATACAAAAAATCAACTAATCTCTATCTAGTCAGAATCTAGTTTTAATTAAGAAATAGAGTTATAGTCAAACCAAAATACTCTCTCAATGTCTATTTTATATGCATCCTATATTAAGTTTTAGGAGGTTGAATATTTTTTTAAGAATTCTTCAGATTTGAAAGTGTAAAGCTTTCTGTCTGATTCTTATATCAGGAGTAATTCCTAGCCCTCAGACTGATTCCTAGACCCTTGTCCTTTTATTTAATTCTGTTTTTATTACAACCCCAAATTCAAAGTTCCAGCATCCCTTATTTTCAACATTGTGGCAAAAAATATTTTCCATGTTACTCTGGAAGCTAAATATAATACCAGACCTTATAAATTGCAAAATGAAAATTATGTATGAGGAAATTGGAAGATTCTTTAATTATCCTCAAGTTTTGGATTGTTAGAAATGTTCTTAACTAGTTTCCTGCCTGATAATAATGCAAAAAACAATTTACACTCTTCAATGAAGATTGAAAATTTCATAATGATGGCTGAGCCTGAAAAAATTAAAGGTTCTTACATTTTGTTGACAATTCTTTGTCGTGCGTCTGGTGATAATTGAGCTCTCCAATCACCTGTGTCCATGGTAGGTTCCCCTGCTGGAGCAGTAGGTCTCCAATTATTGGTATCCATCAGGCTATAATCAATGGGAAATAATAGCTACCAATACTACAATAAATGATCATGTAATCAGTTAATAATACGTCAACAAAAGAGTAAATAAATGAACTAAGAGAAAAAATGAGAAAAGGATAATATAAAACTGATTCTTGGATTATAATGATAGGTTATTAACATTTTCCCATGGGTACTTCAAGTTAACAGCTATATCTCAAAAACAATCATGGGCTAGCCTTTGTTAAAAACATTACTTTGAAAATGTATGCTGAGGCTATATCCCGATCATCATCGGTGGCTTCACATGGTCTAGCTATAGGAGATAATGTTCAGATATGCTTGAGGATTATACTGAAGTTAGTGTGAGACACTGTCAACATGCACTCCTAGATGAAACTTTACTCCCTTTATCGGATTCTAGCCATCAAATAATCTAGATGCTGATTTTCATTTTTAGCCCACTATTCAACAAGCAATTCAACAAGGAATACATGAATATTGAATACTTTTAAATGGGTATAGTAAACCACATGCTAGACAGAATCATCAATAAACGAAGTAGAAGAACGTGGAAAAAATTACTAATAACTTCAAAAGATCTAAACATAGAATCAATATAATCTCTTAACCCAAACGAAGAAAGCACACGCACCTTGAGAGAGGGAGAGGGAGAGAGAAAAGATCTGCGTGTTTGGCTATGAAAACTGAAAAGATAAGATATCTGTGGTGAAAGGTTTAGAGAGGATAATGAATTGAGAGGGTTGAAATTACCAAATCACCCACCGACTTAAGTTATGCCATTGCGTGTAATTAACTAATTATACATTCAAAAAAGTTGGGTTAAAGCATCAGAAACATCAACAATCTACGTAAAGTCATCATTAAGAGAATCTTGGATCTATGTTACATTCCTGCCTTCTAGATTTGATAGATTGTGGTGGAGCTTTATTTGGCATAAGATTTTTTTTTTTTGTTGTAGAAAAGTAACTAACAGCCAATTACACGATTAGGCGCGAGAAACACGCTCCCGACAAACCTGCTAAAAGAAAAACATGACACCCGTCGGGTGGACGATCAAAGAAAATATGACCTAGCGTAAAGTTCTCAGCATAATGCGCTAACCAGTCAGCACAACGGTTGCTCTCACGGTACATGTGGCGATGTACCACCGTCCAATTGCGTGTGAACAACTCATGTATCCACTGGACCAGACTATTATGAACCGTAGACCGGCTGACTGCGAAAGAAATGAGCTGTAACGCCACAGCCGAATCTACTTCTAATTTAATCCTTCGAAAGCCGAGGTTCCAAGCAAGCTTGAGTCCGGTATACATCCCCCAGAGTTCGGCTGCCACCGAAGAGCACCATCCGAGATTGTGAACAAATTCGCACATCCAAGTACCGGAACTATTACGGAGGAGGCCGCCTGCCGCTGCCGAGGAGGAAGAACGTTGACACGCACCATCTGTGCTTAACTTGACCCACCCGAAAGGAGGTGGACACTAGCCATAAGAAAAATTTTAATTATAGATCGAATCTTAAAGTTTCGAATAGGGTCAAACAAATTTTTACCCACCTAGCTTTGTTTTTGTTTTTATTTCATTTTTACTTTTGTAATTTCATTTGAGTTATTAGTAAATCCTACATATTGTTTGGGGTAGTTCATAATTACAAAAGGTAAATTAATAAATTGCAGAAAAAAAGATCTTAGAAGTTCAAACTCAGTAACCATTGTATTTTACCAAAAAATCTTTCACTCATTTTAAAAAGAAAATACATGTTTAACTAGTATTAGGAATATATCATGACCAACTAGTAACCCATAAGTATTTAAATTCAATATAATTTAAATTTAAATTGGACAAAATTGTATAAAATCTAATAAATTATAAGAAATTGGGTCCAACTAAATCTTAATAAATAGAACAAAATAAATATAATGGAGTTTGATATGAGTCGAAATATATTTTTCAATTCCCACCATTAACTTAAAATACATTTTTGAATAAAAAAACAAGATGGTTATAATAAAGAATTTTGAGGAGAATTTTACAAGTTACAGCATGCACTCTACTGATAAAGTTTAATACAACCACACGAAGAACAGCTTTACAGAGAGGGAAAGAATTACAGAAGTTTCACAAGAGAGGGAGAAATACTCAGGTATAGGTTGAAGTAGTCCAGGGTAAGCAGAGTTGTCATGCTTATTCCTCTGGTAGCTCATGCAATTTTAAAAGTGAGTTTGCACGTCGCGAGCCCTTCCTTTCCAAAAAAACATTTTATGTAACTTCTTCGTAGTAGCCACTGCACCTGTATGTCCTCCATGGCTTCATCGTGACTAATGTCGATGATCTTTTGACGGATATTTCCCATTACTAAACGTCATTTCCACCTCAATAACTCATCTTTCCATTAATAGGCACAGGATTTAATACTGTTAGATTCTAACTTCGGATTATATCTTGAATGGCTCTATCTTCTGGCCAACTCTTTTTAATCTCCTCTAACAATTCACCATGTATTTATGTTACATAAATCATCAACATTTCTGCACTAGTGTTCTTTGAGAGAGCATCTGCAGCAACGTTCTCCTTATCACTCCGATATTGCACTTCGAAGTCATAACCGAGAAGGTTCAGAAACCACGATTGTTGAAATGGAATAGACAGGTGCTGCTCTAACAAATATTTTAAGCTCTAATGATCTATTCTAACTATGCATGGCCAGAAGCTCAGATAGTGATGCTAGTGTTTGATGGCCTTTATCAATGCTAAGAATTCCTTTTCGTAGGTAGATAAGCCATGGAGTCTCCTCGCTGGCGATTTACTTAGGAAGGCAATGGGATGACCTTCCTTTTGCAACATAACCTCGATCTCTTGCCTGCTTGTGTCAGCCTCTATTACAAAGGTTTTTGAAAAGTCCTGTAATGTCAACACCGGAGTTGACAGAATCGCTTCTTTCAATTTCTCGAAGGTTGTTTGTCCCTCTTGCTCCCATTCCTAACTAGTTAGACTTTCCTTCTTAAGCAACTCATTTAATGGTTTCGCCAACATTCCATACTCTTTAATAAACCTTTGATAGTAACCAGTGATTCCTAGAAACCCCCGTAGGTCCTTAACCCACTTAGGCTCAAGCCAATCTTCAATTATCTTGACCTTTCGGGGATCAGTTACTACTCCCCCTTCCACTTCAATTTAACTCCTTGAAATTGAAGGAGTTCCTGCCAAAACTTACTTAGGAAACAGGGTCCCTGTCACTAACGATTGACTCCAGCATGCCATGTAACTTAAATATGTTATTGAGGAATGTTTCAGTTATATCGCAAGCAGAATAGGGATGTTTAACAGGAATAAAATGAGAGTACTTAGTAAATCGGTCCACCACAACTAAAAATAACTGATTTTCCCTTTGAAATGGGGAGTCTTCCAACAAAGTCAGCACTCACCAGCCTCCAATTGCTCTCTTGTATTTCGATAGGTTGCAGTAGTCCAGGGTAAGCAGAGCTATCATGCTTATTCCTCTAATAGCCCATGTAATTTTGAAAGTGAGTTTGCATTTTGTGAACCATTCCTTTCCAAAAAAACATTTTATGTAACTTCTTCATAGTAGCCACTGCACCTGCATATCCTCCATGGCGTCATCGTGGCTAATGCCGATGATCTGTTGATGGATATTTCCCATTACTAAATGTCATTTCTACCTCAATAACCCATCCTTCCATTCATAGGCATTGGATTTAATACTGTTAGATTCTAACTTTCGGATTATATCTTGAATGGCTCTATCTTCTTGCCAACTCTTTTTACTCTCCTCCAGCAATTCACCATATATTTATGTTACAGAAATAATCAACATTTTTGCACTAGTAATCATTGAGAGAGCATCTGCATCAACATTCTCCTTACCACTCCAATATTGCACTTCGAAGTCGTAGTCGAGAAGCTTTGGAAACCACGATTGTTGGAATGGAGTAGACAAGTGCTACTCTAACAAATATTTTAAGCTCTAATGATATGTTCTAACTATAAATGGTCAAAAAATTAGATAGTGATGCCAGTGCTTGATGACCTTTATCACTACCAAGAATTCCTTTTCGTAGTTAGATAAGTCATGGTGTCTCCTCACTAGCGATTTACTGAGGAAGGCGATGGGATGACCTTCCTTTTGCAACGCAACCTCGATCCCTTGCCCGCTTGTGTCAGCCTCTATTACAAATGTTTTTGAAAAGTCTAGTAATGTCAACACCGGAGTTGACAGAATTGCCTCTTTCAATTTCTCGAAGGTTATTTGTCCCTTTTGCTGCCATTTCCAACTAGCTAGACATTCCTTCTTAAGCAACTCAGTTAATGGTTTCACCAACATCCCATACCCTTTAATAAACCTTCGATAGTAACCAGTGATTCCCAGAAACCCCCGTGGGTCGTTAACGCACTTAGGCTCAAGTCAATCTTCAATTGTCATGACGTTCTGGGGATCAATTGTTACTCCTCCTACCGAGATTGCATAACCCAAATATTCCACTTGGTGAGCCCCAAATACACATTTACTCCCTTGCAAGAACAATTAATTGTCCTTTAGTGTTTGAAGCAATGTTGCGAATACTGTACCGGACTTGATACCGAATTAGTTTTGATATGACATTATACTGATACCAAATAATATCGGGTATTGTTTTTAGTAATTTTTTAAATTTGTGAATAGTGCCTGATTTTTTTTAAAATTGTAAAATAGTCTATTGTTATTTTATGCTGTTGTATTGTATACTATTAACCCTTTCTCCAAAAATTATAATAATAAATAATAATCATAATTAATATGAAACAACAATAATTTTTAGATATTTCACATATAAATAATAACTACAATTTATATGAAAAAAGACAATCATCATCGTACAAATATAAAATTAAGAACAATACAAAGTATTTAAAATATTACAATTTTAATTTTATTATATAATAAATAATAATTACATCAAAGCATCCAATGGAAAGAACAATAAATATCTTTAACTCTCAAATTATTACAATTTACAACAAGAGTTCATGATAAGGAAATAATCAAATAGAATTGAAATATGAAACAAAATATTTATTTAATTTACTATGAACTAAATATATTATACTTGATTAATTAAAATTAATTATTACTAAAATTATAAATATCTTAATTTAATTTATAATTAATAAATATAATTAAATTTTAAAATAATTTTTAAAATATATAAATTTCAAATAAAATTTTATTTAGTAATTTAAATATATAAAATAAACATTAGTTTATAAATAATATATTTTAAATTATTTATTTTAAAAAAATTATTAATACTTTATTAATAAATATTATATAAAAGATTAAAATATTAAATAAAATAATTTATTTTAAGTTTTATTTAATGTATAATTATTAGAAATAAAAATATTTTTAAAAAAATTGAAATAAAAAATCACAATAAAAGTTAAACTAAATAACTGATTAAAAAACTTTAAAAAAAAGGGGAGCCCAGGGAGGGAATTTTTTTAATAAACTTTGAAAATTTTGCTAACAAGTCTCTATATTTTTCAAAATTTTCAGTGCCAGCTAATATTATAAATATTGTTCGATACCAAATGAAACAGATCGGTACCGATCGGTATTTACACACGGTACATAATACCTTTATTTCGTTCAATTCTACAACCGATACGGTAATATATAAATAAAAGTTATTTTCTTTTCAATTATCCAAAGTTCAGATATGTAATATATTAATAATAAAAGTCAAACATGATCAATTCAATGCCCAAAACATATGGTTGAGTACATAATTTACAAGCCTAATTTCTTCAAGATTTGGTCCAAGTTATTATGTTGATAAGTAATATGCACTATTGCCATTTAAAATTGAATAAAAACGATAACAAATAAAAAATAAAATCTATTAGATTAGACGGCAAGAATAGGAGGCCAAGTGCACTAAGCAATACACTTTGCTATCATTTGTCCGACGTGCTTAATTTGATATTAGAAGTGGAATCTTAAACCTCAACTACCTCTTTTTTTTAATCCCGATGATTACTAGTCACATGATTAAAGGAGAAAGTATTTGTTTTAGTGTTATATTCCACTAAAATTAAATTAATCAAATTTAATAATTTAATTTTAAATTAAGTATGGAACCTAACCTATGTCTTATTTTTATATTTATATAAAATGGAACCCATAAAAGTCATCTTCTCGTTATCAATTAAATCTCGATGATTACTAGTCACATGATTAAAGGAGAAAGTATATAGTACATCAACTTCCTTTAAAACAAAGCTTTAAACTTAAAGATGATAATTGATTAAATATTTCATTCAAGATATATATTTAAATATTTACTCAATACACGTTGAAATAGCAGTTCTTATAAATTGTTTTGTTATAAATGAAAACCTAGAAGAGAATTGAAAATGTATAATTAAGTCACCAAACAATTTTACCATATAATAAATGGATTCAGTCTTGTGACAATCTCCAAGATTAGTCTTTCCCTTAACAAACAAGCCTAATGAAGGTGTAGAACAATCATGTAATAATGAGAGATTAACTGAGAGAAGGATGAAAAAGAAATTGAAGACATGACAGGAAAATCGAGGATGATTCAGGTGGTGGTACTATTAGTGTCGTCGATTTTGAATATGCGAGCGCAGGTGTAGACCGAACAGAAGGCTTGTAATCCCATCAGCAGCAGGAAACAAATTGCTGCAATCAATGTCAGAAATTGCCAAGAACCGAACACATAAACCTTAAGAAACCTCCCAATTTTCACCTTCCAACGCCCGTTGTAATGCTTGTTAACATCTTCAATCACCTTGTCCAAGAAAGGAACTCTAGTGAGTCTAATGGACTTGCTCATGCCATTCCACAAGTTGGTAACCTCTTCGTCACTCTTCATATGGTTCATAATAATCCCTTTTTCTCTGAGCAGCTTCACATCCTCCACTGTATCGATAATGCCATTCATTAATTCCGTGTATCTCGTGAAAACCAGCGGTCCTGATGCGTTTGATGCCTCATATGCTACCAAGTTTCTTAACACCACCTC
>JANTPM010000005.1:6711878-6729795 GCA_025434745.1 Erythroxylum divaricatum
GTGGTTCTGCCGGATTCAGGCTGAACGGTGCGTTGCCGTTTGGATCCATGAGTTGGCAACCTTCTGCGTTGTTCTTCGACGTGAATATACCTGCAAAACAAGGAAGGCTCGTCGGGGGTGATGTCCCGATTAGCCCCTCCGACGCTCAAGTAAGTTTCTGATGAAGGTGGGATTGATGAATTCAGAGAAAACGAATTAGGTTATGATCGCATACCTGAATTATGGGAGAATTATACCTTATATACGGTTTTGCAGCTAGGTTTAGGCAAATACGTGTTTGCATGGGAATTTCCTTCTGCTAATGGGCCATGAATGTGTGAATCAAGCCCGGATTAAACGATGAGTATGAGACTGATCGATCGGCCTTCGTGATTAGGCGCGGGCCCAAATATAGCCGACCCAACCATAAGTAATTTTTTTATAAAAAATATTTTAAAGGAGGAGCCATGACCCCCTTCTCCTATAACATGGCTCCGTCCATGGGTTGGACTGGGCCTAGCACGGTGAGTTAAATTATACTATTATTTAATTATATACAACGATTATTTTTAATTAAGAGTTGATTAAGTTAGTTATTTGCATATGATAGACTAGGTATGACAATGAGTTGGACCAAATTCGACAAGCCAGCTCGACAATTTCTGTTGGAGCCCAGCCGAGACTCGACTGGGCTTGAAGTAGCCAGCAATGAACCCCAACTCAACTAGGCTCAAGAATAAAATATAACTTAACATGACTATGACACATTAAATTTATATTTTTATATTTTATATATGTTAGTTAAATCTTGATAATTAATAGTCACAAGAAGAAAGTATATATATATAACATCAATACTACCTTTAAAGCAAAGATTAAAAAGAAACTGAAATAAAATTAATGTAATTTTAAGATGATAATTGATTAAAAATTTTATACACATTTAAATTGCAGTTCTTGTAAATTGTTTTGTTATAAATGAAAATCTAAAAGAAAATTGAGAATATGTAATTAATTCACCAAACAATTTCACCTTATAATATACGAAATGGATTCAGTCTTTGTGACAATTACAACCAGCCTTTCCCTTAGGAAACAAGCTTAATGAAGATGTAGAACAATTATGTAATCATGAGAGAAAAAAATCACGTTAAGAGAGTGCAAAGGATGAGAAAGAAATGATTAAGAGAAATCAAGCGTGTTTCAGGTGGTAATATTAGTGTTGCCGATTTTAAATACGCGACCGCAGGTGTAGACCGAACAAAAGGCTTGTAATCCCATCAGGAGCACGAGACAAATTGCTGCAATCAATGTCAGAAATTGCCAAGAACCGAACACATAAGCCTTAACAAACCTCATAATTTTCACCTTCCAACGCCCATTGTAATGCTTGTTAACATCTTCAATCGCCTTGTCCAAGAAAGGAACTCTAGTGAGTCTAATGGACTTGCTCATGCCATTCCACAAGTTGGCAACCTCTTCATCACTCTTCATACGGTTCACGATAATCCCTTTTTCTCTGAGCAGCTTCACATCCTCCGCTGTATCGATAATCCCATTCATTAATTCCGTGTACCTCGTGAAAACCAGCGGTCCTGATGCGTTTGATGCCTCATATGCTACCAAGTTTCTTAACACCACCTCCGTGTTCACGTCTAAACTGACGGTGGGAAGGTAAAATGTTCGTGTCTTAGGATCAAACGTAATACTCAGGACGTTACTCGTCGGTGAGAACATGACGCATGATTTGGAGAGTTGAGTGACTGAAGGAATCGCGATTTCCTCTACTAATGGTGGCTTGTCGATTTCTTTATTCGAGCTCTTGTTCTCGGGCTTGACCTCTTCTTTGTCCCGAGAGAAGAACATGAACTGAACAGGTTGTTTCAGGATTGAAAATCCTGGAAGATTGGAGAGGATTTTCCATGGTAGTTTAAGTAACACTTTAAGAGGTCTAGCAAATAGCACCGCTCTAAGACGACTTATTGGACCCTTGCTTAGCTTGGAAAGTAGTTCCCCAATCTCACTGAAAAGATCTTTGACGAAACTTTTTTTTTTGAAAAAATATTTGACGTAACGTGAATTCCCAGAATTTTGATCGGCCTCGTCGCCTGGAGGATCTTCAGCTTCAGTTATTTCTGTAGATGATTCAAGCTTTGGAACAATCGTGTCATACAAGTAATCAAGCAAGTGTGCACACTTTAAGACTTGGATCTTTGGAAGATCCTGTATCATCTTGAACGGAGAAAGCTCCTGGCGGAATCCCTCTAACATCAAAAGCAGCCTCTCGTCAGCGATCTCCAACGACGAGAACTGAACTTCTAACGTTTCTCTCAACACAAAGAGTGGGATTTGATTCTCAAGCATCACCATGTCTTTGAGAATTGAGTTATGAGCTGATTTCCTGCCTGTATAATCGACCAAATGTGACATTCCTGACGAAACTCTAGTCACTGTCACAACACCTTCTTTAATGGCATAGATCTGCAAGAACTCCAGTAAGAAGCAAGCATCAATAGCCATCATCCAACCCAAAGTTTCCTTACTGAAATTCAGAAACTTGTGGTAACTAGCTCGAATTTTTAGCTCAAGCTTGATTAAGTGATCAACCACGTCTTGGAACTTAAGGGTCTGGAGCTGTTTCTGAGTCCTTTTAGCGGCAGAAATCTTGTACCTCTCCATCTCGTACAGTTCTGTACTCCAATAATGGTAAGGACCAATTGCAACAAGCTGTGGGGTGTACGAGGCAGGATCACAGGCCATCAGTGTCTTTGGGACGTTAAAAATGGAAACCGGGAAATCATGGTCATTTTCTAGCTCTTCTTCCATAGTTTGTTGAATACTACTCAGCCATCGGTGCTCGTCGAACTCTGCAAGTGAATTGGAAGACATGGTGTATTGGAATGACATGCAGTTGCTTGGAGGGAAAGCTAATGGTAAATGAAGCAGTTTCTGTATGGAATCAATTAATGAGCAGTAGTTGGAGAAGCAAAGGATTTTATTATGGGTACAATTAAAATTAGCATGTGACATTATTGATAAAAGCAAACACAAACAAGAGAGGTGAATTATGTGTATAAAGTTTTTTGTAATTTTTTTCAATTCGTATAATAAATAGATTCTAGTTAAGAAAAGGAGTCTATCAAACAATATAACCTTTTTAAAGGATAGGAGCTTGTTAGGTCATAAGAATCTTTTGTGAGATAAGACCTTGCTTAAATAAAAGACGCTTAATGAATGATAAGTCTTGTTAAAATAATTTTAAAACATAAGGAACTTGTTACAATTGAAAAGGAATCTCTTATAAGTTGAAAACAAAAGGAGCCTTTTATAAAAGTGAATGAGCCTCTTGTTAAAGATAGCACACACATACACACACAATATAATGTGAAAATTTAAAGACTAAAGAGAGAAAGAAGAAAGACGTTGTCGATTTATACTAGTTCGACTTCCAACCCAAGCCTAAGTCTATTCTCTAAATATCCAACTTGAGTGTTTCACTATAAAAACCCAGTATTAAATTTAACGAGCTTCTCTAAGCTACAAGTACATATTTTTTAATGTTCTATAACCTTTCACATCCGAAGTATATAACAAGCTTCTAAAAAGCTTACAAAAAAACAAGATAACAATTTTTCTCTTGATAGAGTTATTTTACTTTCTAAAACATAATAGTAACGAAATGTTTCTCAATAGTATAGATGATGCTCAAAGTGTTTCGACAGTCTGAATACATAAGTGTTGTTACTCTTCCTTAAATAGTCAATTTCTTTGATTAGTCGTTGCTTAACTTGTATCCTTAGTCAATTGGATGGATTTAATCTTAAATAATTTTGATGTCATCTTTGTCAAAATTCTTCCAGTAATCACAAAGTTAATATATTACTTTTCAGATAAACCATTTCCAATAAGATAAATTCATAAAGAGGGTTCCTGCAAGAAAGAAAGCGTATTTTTTATGATTTTATTTCCTTTTTGAGAATTAAATCGTTAATTTTATCAGGAAATAAATAAAATTTGAATTTTGAAATATTATATAGTTATCATCAAAATCGTTAAATATAGACCTTGAGCTAACAATCTCCCTCTTTTTGATGATGACAAGCAATAATAGATATATATTTTTAAATTCAAAGAGATAATAAGTGATTTCGAAAAATACCTATGACTTTTACATGGTCAATCATAATTAGTGCCTGTCTTTAAGAATGGAGCCTATCATTTATATATCACAGATTATCACAAATTTCAACAGTATAATCAATCACATATATATTCAAGCTTTAGATTGCTGCTAAGATGCAGGAGACTGCTCTATTCTAGCTTTAGAAGGGCCTTTTTGATTTTGTAATTATGAGGGAATTATTGGAGTAATTTGATTCTCCGATGTATTTTTAAGAATTAAAAGATGTTCTTTATCATCTGAATCAGCTGCTATTGTCGATGGTAATGCTTCATCAAATATCATATGTATCGATTCTTCTACCTTTTTTATTCTTTTATTATATACTCTGAATCCTTTTCTAGTAGTACTATAGCCTAGAAAATAGGATTTTCTGATCACGCATCACACTTTCCAAGGTTGTCTTTTCATTGTTTAGAACGAATCACTTACAACCAAACGCTCCAAAGTAAGCAACATTTGATTTTCTTCCTTTTCACAACTTACAGGGCGTCTTTTTCAAAATAAGTCTTCTAAGATATCTGTTAAGAACATAGCATGCCATGGATACTGCTTTTGCCCAATATCCATGATGTAGTTCTCTTATACATAGCATGGTCCTGGTCATATCAACTAATGTTCTGCTTTTTCTCTCTACAACTCTATTTTATTGAGGCGATAAGAAAAGTTGCGAGTTATACTATTGCCATCATATAATTCTTTAAATTTTCTATTATCAAATTCTCCTCTGTGATAGTTTCGAATTGAAGTGATGCAGTAACCTTTTTTTATCTAAATTTTTCTGTAAAACTTCTCAAACACTTTAAAATCATCATCCTTATTTTATAAAAAGTAAACCTATGTAAATCTGGAGCAATCATCTACTATAACAAAACCGTAATATTTATCACCAAAACTTTGAGTCCTAGTGGTACCGAATAAATCCATATGCACAAGTTCAAGTGATTAGCTAGTAGACACCATAGTTTTAGGAGGAAAGTTGCTTCTGACTTATTTATCTTTTAAACAAGTCTCATAAACCTGATTGCTTTCGAACTTTAAGGTCAATAGTCCTCTCACTAACTCGTTTTTGGATAATTTTGATAGAATGCTCAAGCTGACATGTCAGAATCTCATTCATCAAGATTCTTACTTCTATCAACGAAATTTTCCAGATCTTTGTCTAGAGATAAAATCTTTTCAGTATTTATCTCCTTTTCAAGTTTTAAGGCGGTGAATTTTTCTTCTAACTGTTTTACTTTATCATAAACATTTTTTAGCATCATATTTTCCAACTTTGTTCAAGAGCTTCGTTTTTAGAAACCTTTTGCTTATAGTTAATCTCAAGAGACATATTCTTGGTCCCTAAATTTTCATTCGTAGATTCCAATGATTTGATCTTACTCTTTAGAGACGTATCATTGCTTTTGGACTTCTTAACTTCTTTGAAATACTTCATCGTCAACTTTTGTACTGATTATACAATTCATGATATGCATTTTTTAATTCATCAACTTCAATATCAGAGTCAGAGTAATATATGTCATCGCCTCCTGATTTAGCCATAAAGCAAACGTTGCGGACTTCTTCTAGTTCTTCTTCTTAAAAGTTTTCAGAATCCTCATCTGACCATGATGCAGTTATCGCTTGCTTTCTGAATTTTCTATTCTCTAACTTGTCCTTTTGAAAAAGAAGACATTCTGGTCTTATTTGTCCAAGCTTTTGGCAGTGATAGCGTATGATTTGATTATTTCATGTATTGCTATTATTACTACTGCCTTTTGAACATGTTGTTTTCGACTTTCTTGTTTCCTTCTCTTTCCTTTATCAGCTTCTTGTTATAAAAGTGGACATATTTTCTAACCATAAAGTTGAACTCGTCATCTCTATCTGTTTGCAACTCAGTGTCAGTTTCATCATCGTTTGATTCAACAATTGCTTTCAGTGCCATTCCTTTTCTATAGGAAGATCCTTCATCTCACCTAAGCTTAGTTTCATGGATCATTAGATTTTCTCGTAGCTAGTAGAGTAAAATAATTTCTAGATCCTTTGTCGTAAAATAATTTCTAGATCCTTTGTCGTTTCTATAGCTATCACCTTAGGTCTCCATTCCTTTATTAGTGATATCAAAATCTTCGTTATAGGCTCATCATTATGATATATCTTTCTAAAGTTCTTTAGGTCATGATTATGTTGTTGAAGCATTCAAAGAATTTGTTTATGGTCTCTCCCTATTTCATGTCAATAGTTTCGTATTAATGCACTAAAAGACTTATTATATGATTCTTGACCTCATTTGTTCCTTCAAACGTGATTTGAAGTTTGTCCCACATTTTTTTTACTATAAAGTAGTAGGATATCTTTTCATATTCTTTTGAAGACAATGCATATATCAGGTGATGTTTTGGCTCAGCATTTAGTTGTACATTTCTCCTGTCAGCATCAGTCCATACTTTTATGTTATCAGAAGTAGGAATTATAACATTAACTTTAATTGCTTGCTATACTTCGATATCTATAGATTGGAGATATATGGTCGTTCTCTCTTTCCAGTATGAGTAGTTGTTTTCATTAAAGTAAGGAGACTTTGAGACGAACTGTCCTTCAAAACTTCTCAAGGCGTTTGCCATGATCTATCATGTGCTGCAAAACATAAAAATGTGAAATCTCGCTCTAATACCAAATGGTAGCAGCAAACACATGCGAGAGAGGGGGTGAATTGTGTGTATAAAATTTTTTGCAATTTCTTTCAATTCATATAATAAACAAATCCTAGTTAAAAAAGAATAGGAACTTATCAGACGATAAAACATTTTTAAATGATAAGAGCTTATTTGACAATAGGAGCCTTGTGGGATAGCACCCTACTTAAACGAAAGGAGCCTATTGAATGATAAATTCTATTAAAATAATTTAAAAACAGAAGACATTGGTTAAAACTGAAAAGAACCTCTTGTAAGTTGAAAACAGAAGGTGCCTTTTATAAAGGTGAAAGAGCGTCTTGTTAAAAACCACACACACACACACACACACACACACAATGTAATGTGAAAATTTAAAGGTTAAAGAGAAAAAGAAGAAAGACGTTGCTGATTCGGTTTACAACCCAAGCCTTCATTTAGTTCCTAAGTATTCAATTGAGTGTTTCACTATAAAAATCAAGTATTAACTTTAATGAGTCTCTTTAAGCTCACAAGTACATATTTTTAAAGGTTTTCCAACCTTTAACACTCGAATTGTATAATAAGCTTCTAAAATGCTCACAAAAAACAAACTAGCAATTTCTTTCTTGATAGAGTAATTTCAGTTTCTAAAGTATAATAGTAATGAAGTGATTCCCAATAAATGTTTTGACAGTCTGAATATGTTCGTTTTACTTCATAAGTATTGTTGATCTTCCTTAAAGAGTCAATTTTTTCAACTAGTCATTATTTCACTCACATCTTTAATCAACTGGATGGATTTAACCTTAAATAACTTTGATATTATTTTTGCCAAAAAAATTTCGGTTATTACGGATCTAATATATGACCTTTATAATTAATAGGATCCTTTCGGATAAACTACTTTTAATAAGGTAAATTCATAAAGAGGGTTCCTGCAAGCAAAAAGCTTATTTCTTATTATTTTATTTCTTTTTTGATAATTGGACCATTAATTTTACAAGGAAATAAATTTAATTTAAAAATTTAAATATTATACAGTTATTATCGAAACCATTAAATATAAACCTTGAGCAAACAATTATTTGACTCCACGGGGATTGCGTTGTCACCTATCCCTATGAGCTGTATATCTTTGGAAGAACCTACTCTTCTACTTTTGTCTTAGTCCTACAAAACAATAAAAGCTTAGACTCTACTCTTGTTCTTAAGTCTCTGCCTATGGGGTTAATTGAAAGATGTATTTTGTTTTTAGTTCTCAAATCTCCATATTCATATTCATAGTAGTTAGCTGGAAAGAAAGATCCTGTAACATCCCAAACAGTCGCATTCTTGTGCAACACATGGCAAAAAATTCGAATGCAAAAAAAACAAAGATAAAAACAAGCTCAATTCTCATCAGGACCACTGAACCATCTGTTTGTTATATTGTCTTCAATAGAAGTACTCCTCTCGTTCTCTGACATTTTCAAGGCACCAGGACCACTAGAAGTACTCTTCTCGTTCTCTGACATTAAGGCACCACGACCACTGAGCCATCTGTTTGTTATATTGTCTTCAATAGAAGTACTCTTCTCGTTCTCTGACATTTTCAAGGCACCAGGACCACTGAAACATTTATTTGTTATATTGTCTTCGATAGATAAAGCAGCCTAAGTACTCTTCTTGTCAGAAATAGGCATTAATTCTAGCCACTGGAACAATTGCTAAAAGAAGTAAATGACATTACCAGAAATCATATTGACAGACACAGAACCTCAAAAGTATTGCAGTGAATGAAGGGAGGAACGGGTAGTGACTGGTGATGATTGTAAGTAATGATTTAACTCTACGGTAGACATTTTTGCACGCGAGCAGAAGAATATCTACGACTTTGGTGACGAAGAAAATGAAAGTTTTGTTCTTTAGTGAAAGGAATATGTCGAGATGGTACAGTTTGTCGTGACTCGAGATATTTCATGTCTTTTGTATGACTTACTTGACATAAAAAAAATATATCTTCTGAATTAGGGGGATTTTGGGGATCACATGTTTCCCAAAATTTATAAGAATCAATCAATATAATGCAATAATAATAACGATAACAATGAAATGTGGATGAGTTGTATCAATCAATTTCAACAAGTGGATTCACAACGCTGCAATTAAAAGCCAATATTATCTTTTGATCAATCTTAAGGACTTTATTATTTGTTTCTTAACTTCCATGGTTCGTCCTATTCATACTCATATCACAAAAAGACAATAGTACACACTATGCATCTGAATTCCTTTCTGTTGTAAGTGGTGAAATTACAACAAGCCATGCAAATCTCGTTAGGAGAAACTGAAGGAACATGTCTGTAAGACTAATCATAATGTTCTAGGAGAGATGCTCATGTTTCCTATGATTTGACAATAGCAAGAACTTGAGATTCTACTGATTTTAGTACCTCTTCACCCATTTCCTTGCAACCCATCAATTTCTGTGCAATTGGATCAATTGAAACAAATCCATACGACTGATAGCGACAAGGGATGAATATCAATACCTACTTTTGCAAAATATATAATAAAACCTTCCTAGGAAACTCCAGAGAATAAATCTCAAATTCTCCTAAATAAATCGATTCAAACTCAACATTTAAATCAAACTTACCATCAATTGATTGGGTATAATAACATTTCATATCAATTAAATGATAATAATAAGCTTAGTAAAAATGATTAAAACTTAAATTAGATTATTGAGATAAATATAACTATTTAATTTAGTTTTCTAGTTTCTCTTAAATTAAATATGCAATATCATAAATAACATATTTGCTATTTGTATCAATCCATCATAATAATTATAAATCACTAAATTCATGAATAACTGTAGAATAATCAAATTAATTTGTTAGATCAGTCAATATTAATTATTCATAAAATATAAAATATAAAACAAGAAATATTTGAATTAAAACATGAACCTAAGTTTAGAACAAAACTTTATAAGGTCACAATTAGAGTTTTGAATCCAATTGAATCTGAAAATTTGGATTTAGCCACACATGATTTTAGTTCCAACACTAAAAATAGAAGGAAAGATAAAAGATTAAGAGAAAACTATTAAGAAACAAAAGAGAGTAATGTATAAAAGTTATTGGATGTGTTTTCCCTTTTATTCTTACTTAAAACCTACCCTTATCCCATCTTGTCAAGATTCATATCTAAACAAATCAAAATCCCTCCATAATAGGGTTGTAAATAAGTTTTTTTAATTGAATTCAAGCTCTTGAGGTAAATATGAAATTAGGTGTGATCTCGCTTTATCCACTGCAGTAATCTGTCTATTTTTTTATTCCAAAATTCGTTATTTTGACCAATCATAATCCAATTTGATTCAATCTCCACTTGTCATATCTTTAAACAAAATAAATAGTAATTTTTCTATTTAAGCATCAAAATATAGCCAAAGCAAAAGAGATCATTCCAATTAACATAACCAAATAACATCTTATCAAATTTTCCTACACCGGACTCATGCTTGTCCTCAAGCATACATCAATTCAATACATCAATCATCCTCATAATAACTTCTCATCTTCTTTCATGTTATCCAAAAATATCTCAAAAGCTAATTCGCATCAAAGTTTTGAGATAAAATAAAAATTGAGAGAACAAGTATTCATATGACATATTGTTGGAACTAAAATATAGTATCTTATTAATTCCATCAAAATCAAATAAAACAAGATTTGACACCCTCTCATGGATTTCACTTTTTACACTCAAAGTGTTTAAGATTCATTAAGCTCTCAAATCAAACCATAAGTTCCATCAAAATCAAATAAAACAAGATTTGACACCCTCTCATAGATTTCACTTTTTACACTCAAAGTGTTTAAGGTTCATTAAGCTCTCAAATCAAACCATAAGGAGTTATTATTATAAGCTTGCTTATGAATCATATTTTCACTACCATAAAAAATGATCTTAATGCATGGATTAAAGTACTTGTTGTAACATGACTTAGATAAGGTGTGAATAAAAATTTTTTTTGGTTAAATAAATTCGAAGGAAATCATACAAACTTATCCAATAAAGTTTTAACTCATTTTAATCCAAAACTCATTTGATTCAAATAACATCTTTTTTATTCACGTCATCTTTTTTCTTTTACTTTTCCCCATTATATTAAAAAATTAAAAATTGAAACAATGCAACTTGAATAAACTAATTTACTTTCCGTAGAAATAGTCAAAATCCTGTGCAAATAAACTTGATGTAATCCCTTCAATTTAGGATCTCAAAGTTATTAAGGACATAAACAAAAAGAAGGATAAAATTGGCTTGTAATAAGGTTAGTATACAAGAAAAAAAAAAGATTATGGCTCAAATTGGTTTTTTAGGGATAAAAAGTAAGCTAGACTTGTTTAGATAAACAATGGTTATCCCAAGTACCCTTACCATCTTTATGCACAAATTCATAAAAAACAATGTAGTCTCAACATGTATCCAAAAGCAAGTTCTAGCATAAATAAGCTATGTTTGGTAACAAACATCATAAAGAAAAGTATATTAACAAAAATGTGATAAATACTTAGGCTCAAAAGCTCATATGGTTGTTAAAATGCATTAAGTCTTGCATATTTTAATTCAACAAAACCAATGAAATACTTAAAGTAATTTAATGAAAAACATTAGTCATGCTTATCTCTCTCATGTATTGTAACTTAAACAAAAATTGTATCCTAACTTAAGGATTATTTCAAAACAACAATTATAAAATTTTAAGGTTATTAGGAGAAATGATCAATATATAAATCATAGTATTCATGAGTCCAAGCAAAAATTACAAAGTTCACCATGGTATATATTCTTGCTCCCCTACATAAAAATCATATATTGTCCCCAATTTATACATAAGATACTTACATGCCACAAAAATAATCAACATAAAATAAAGCATAGAGTGAAAGACTCCCTTGAGTTGTAAGCATCGAAAACATAATGTACTACGGTGTAGGTGGACATAGGAGTGTTATGTGACATATAACGGAATTGTCTCTTTTGTTTCTCAATCTATCTCTTCCCTTGGCTATTTAAACACGCTTTCGATTGGTACTAGTGATAGAGACAGTCTTGGATTGATTTTTGTCAGTTGGATTCATTGTGGATTTAGCTCTTGTCTCAGTCCTATTGATGTCTTTTATGTGTCCCATAACTACGACCATTAGTGTTGCTACTAGTTATGTCAATGTTGTTGCCTATGTGTTGGCTGGAACATTATGCGGTTGTGGATTGGTTTGGTACTGCCTGATTTTGTTATAGTTATTGGATGTGTCTTGGGTGAATAAGTTGGGCTGAAGTAGACGATGTCTACATATTAGAGCTGGACATGTGTGCACAAGTAGAAGTTATTAGATGCTGTGCATTGTGATAGTGC
Source organism: Erythroxylum divaricatum (assembly GCA_025434745.1). Taxonomy (NCBI): domain Eukaryota; kingdom Viridiplantae; phylum Streptophyta; class Magnoliopsida; order Malpighiales; family Erythroxylaceae; genus Erythroxylum; species Erythroxylum divaricatum. The sequence goes on from JANTPM010000005.1 coordinate 6,724,093, forward strand.
GCGTACTTAAAGATCCTTAGTTCCTCTAGTCTTACAATTGCATTTTCCTTTCCTCCCAACTATTGCCAAATCTATGTTACAATGTTGCATGGTCTAATAAGCTTTATGTTCAATTTCTACCTATAAATGACAAGCTTTACAAAAAAACAATTGATAAAGAGACATTCCTATCAGTTTTTTGTAGGTTGTATCGTATACACAAAAAGCATCATCTAGGCTTAAACTCCAATCCTTTCGACCAGGATTCACAGTCTTCTCCAAAATTGTTTTCACTTCTTTATTCAAAATTTATGCTTATACATTCATTTGTGAATGGTATACAGTAGCTACTCATTGTCATTGATGTCCTCCATACATTTTAAACAATGTTGCCATAACTCTTCTGTAAAAATGACTTCCTTATTCACTAGTAATAGCTCATGGAATTCCAAATGTATTAAAAAATAGTAGACTTTATAAAACCTACAATATCTGCAGAATCATCAATCTTGCTGGTTTTTATTACTACCCAATTTGAAATATATAAGAAAAATCACAAGATAAAGAAAAATGGCCCATAAAATCAATGCCTCATACATTAAATATCTCAACTATAAGAATTAGGGTTTAAGAAATTTTATTTCTCTGAGATAACGTAGTTGTTTTTTGGAATCTATGAAAACTTTTACAAAACACATAACCATTTCTAAACAAAGTCTCCCAATATAATCCACAATTCAAAACTTTTCTAGCAGTTTGTTTGGGGCTAAAGTGACCACCACCATATACATAATTGCAATAAAAAGCTAAAACATAATGATGTCCATCCTCTGGCATAATAATTTGATCAGAACCAAACTTCCATAAGTATGGTTCATCCTAACCATAATATTTTTCCTCATTTATTATCTTTTCCTTATTATACTTACTAATGTAATTAGGTAAAATTTCAGTAACTAAATGATTAACAAGGTCTGCAATACCATGGAACTATACCTTTCATTTGTAATAATTACTCATCGAGAAAAGTTTCAGAAAATAGGTGAAATATCTTCATCTCTTACCAACTTACTCAGATGGTCTACTACTAAATTTTTTGCTCCTTTTTGATCTCTTATTGTCAAATCAAACTCTTAAAGTATCAAAATCCATCTTATTAAACTTAGTTTAGACTCCTTTTTTGCCAAAAGATATTTCATTACCACGAGGTCGGAATATACAATAAATTTAGAGCCAAGCAAATAAGATCTAAATTGAAAATAATTACTAAAATTTCCTTCTTATTTGTAGAATAATTGCACTATGTAGCAGCTAATGTTCTTAAAACAAAATAGATAAACTTTCCTTCTTATTTGTAGAATAATTGCACTATGTAGCAACTAATGTTCTTAAAGCAAAATAGATAAAATGACTTTGTTTCCTAATCCTTTGGCTTGAAACAACTCCTACTGAATAATTGCTAGCATTGTATATGATATTAAAATTGAAATTGAATTTTCTACTCTATCTCTATCCATTTTTAAGATGTAAAATTTTACTGAAAGTATCAAACTGCTAACTTGGACTAAAACATCCTCTTCATTTTCTCCACTCGTCGTTGTACCCACCGTTGTACCCTCTCAATCTCCAACCCATTTTAGTGTTTTTCTGCTCAAATTGTGACACCCAAGTAAGATCTTTCATTGATTTCACTTGATTTATGTTAGAATTTTTAGGTATTTTTCTAAATTTAGGGATTTTCATCCCCAAAATGCTAGGGTTATGATTTGTTGTGATTTACTGTGATTTTCATTGATTTTGTGCTTGATTTTGGTTTAAAAATTAAAATTTACCCTTTCCCATACAATTTATTGGTTCAATTTGATGAATTGCATGAGAATTAGATGAAGTTTAAATTGGGTATGCGATTTTGCTCACTAAATGTTAAATTGTGTTGATTTTGTGTGCAATTAGAATTAATTTGTTGTTTTTCTAGTTGATTCATGTTGTTTTTTAATTTAATTGCATTTCAATTTTGAAATTTGCATAAATTAGATGTTCAATTTTGTCAATTTTGGGCAATTACTAGATTAGGTTTATTTGTTATTTGTTATTTTAATTATATTTTTCTATCAATTTGGTCATTTGTTTAATTATTTTATTTATTTATTTATTTATTTATTTTATATTATTTATTTTTGGTTTCATTATGTGTTTTCACAATTCCACAATTTAGTGAGCATTTGAACCAAGTTTGGGAAAAATTTTATATGTATTTTTATCTTTCAACTTCTCACACTTCATTTAGTTTCACGCTTCATATATCTTAATATTTTATTTCCAAAAAATGTAAATTTTTATTTAACAGAAGTACAAAAGATTAATCCAAAATATTTTTGCAATGATGTTAGAGTCTAATTAACTAACTAGCTAGACCAAGTAAATATTGTATTGTGTCAAGTAACACCATATTTCCTACACTATATTTTCATTGCTACCTTTATTCTGCAAGCTGCTGAGAACTCCGGTGGAAAAAAGGAAGCGAGAGAAAAAATAAAAGAACTCATCGAAAATAAATTGACAAAAGAGGATGTACTAAAAACTTTTCTGATGTATAATTCAAATATAGAATAACCTTAATATAGGCATTACATGAACCGAAATTAGCTAATAAAAAGGAAACTACTTCCACTAACTTGAAACGTGGTCAACTCCACTTCTACATGAATTCAACTTAACAAATACTCCTAAGTCCTAAGGATCAGGTCAAATAGAATCTTCCACTTTATTTTAGATAATCGTAAAACAATAATATCAACATCCTCGTCCAACTAATTAGAAGGGCCAGATCCTCTGTCTCCCTTCCCCTAACCCTATTCTGGCCCTCTTTTATCTGAACCATCCATTTAAATAGGTCTCACTTAAATGAATGGTTCAGATGAAAGGGAGTCAGAACAGAGCAGGGAAAGGGCAGAGGATCCCTTTCCTAATTAGACGGTGCTGCCTTTTTCATGGATGAAATTGGCTTGATGTCAGTATATCGATATTTTATTTTTATATACATCAATAGTAGCAAAAAACCGCATGATTCATGATGGTCTTGTTAGGATCATGACGTGGATTTTTATAATTATATTATAATTAAATATCCCAATTATGCATCCCGCCTAACTTTGTTGACTTAAAGTAAAATAGTTATTCTATTATTAATGTATTTTTAATGAATAATTATTTCTTTAGTTAGAAAATAACAAAATAATTAATTTCAAGTTTAATTACTTTTGTACTTTAAAAAATAGTTAAAAGTATCAGCTCTCTTGCCTTTACCTATTCCGCAAAACACATAATAAGTGAAGATAACTTTTCTTCCTTAGGTTATTATTATTATTATTATTATTATTATTATTGTTATTATTATTATTATTATCTTCTTTTTTAAATAATAATAATCATAAGAAGATTAATGATAATAAAAATAATAATAATAGTAATATTAATAATAATAACAAGGAAATTCATAATAATAATAATAATAATAGAGTTGGTGATTATAACTAAAATTCCATATTATGTAGTGTTTTCAAGGTTAAATATTTTAAATATTATTTAAATTAATATTTAATAATATAATGTGTAGTAATTATTGTATAATTATAAAATATTTGTATTCAATATGTGAACATTTCATTGTTTTATAAAATTTTTATTGTGACTTTTTTTGTCATGTTTGAATTATTATAATAAAATTATAATATTTTACAAGTTTAATAAATATGATAAATTAGGAATCAATAATGTTTTCGTATGTATGAATTTATTTCCACATCTAATGTATAATTTAGTATTAAAGCGTAAAGTACACATATTTTTAAATTATTATCCATTTTAAATATTTAAAATTGATGATTTGCTTATATTATAAATAAAGAAATAATTAGATAACCATTCATTTAACAGTTTTTATAATATATAGAAACTATTATTCTATATATAATATGTAATATTAGAAACAACACTTAGACAGCCACTTGGGTACAAATAAAATCTTATGTTTGTAACAGTCCTTTTCCGGGAGGAGTTGGAAGGACGAAACAAACTCTTAGATTTTAAACAATAAAATAAAATATTAAGAATAACGAGTAGATATTAAAATATGAGCCTAACACAATTTTTTGTCTTCAGTGGAGGATAGCTGAAATGTATACCAACTCTCACTTAAAGATAAGCTTCTGATTTTCTAAACCCTAGGCTTGGCAAAACTTGTTTAGTTCGAACGTAATTGATCTGGTTCAAGTTTATGGAAACGTAGTTTTTTATTTTATTTTTTTCAATTTCAAGTTCAATTAAATTGAATTGGGTTTGTTTACTTTGGATTGAAATTGTAAGAGTAAAAAATTTTAAGTGAAGCAATGTTATGTTTAATTTTTAAAAATTAAAAAATATTTAATCTAAATTAAATCAAGCTTTGAGATGCCTAAACCTTGTCAAGTTATTACAAAGAATTTAGAATAGTTTGATAGACCAATTGAATAGAAGGTTAATCATGTTGATCGATTAAAGTAGTTAGTTACATAATCTTACTTAGAAATTGAAGCTCGAGTGATTAGGTAATGAAAAGAAGCATAATGGATTTTTAATTAAGGTTATGTGAGGAATTGAGCCTATATGACTCTATTCAAAAGTCATTTCATTTCTTTGTATGTGTGATACTCCCTTAGATGATTACCTTCAGAACTTGCTCTAAACTGGTTTGAATTTGTTAGATGCATGTTAGATAGAAATGATTAAGGCCCTTTTTCTTTTAATCCTTGACTTAAATGACCCACTTATTTCATTTCCCCTTGCAAACCACTTTGATCTTTTACCCCTTTTGTTTTTTAAAGAAAACACGTCATTCTAAAACAACAAACCCTATTAGCCTTACCTATTCACAAGTTTAATAAAGTGCTAAGTTAACTAGTTTTGGGACTTTTGGCTATTTTTTTAAAGACGAGTTTACTAATACTTTTACTCATAGAACAAATTGTATTTAGATGCTATTATTGTTCATTGTTTCCTTAGTATATATATATATAAGACAAAAAACAAAACAAAAGGAAAAGAATCAAGTATAGTAGCAATAATAAGTGTTGAATAGTTAGTTATTTACATGCAATTCTCATAAATATATTATGTTATCCTTTTGTATATTTAGTGCTTTATGACTACTTATGAAAAACCACTTAAACCCCTTTTTGACTCACCTTAACCTTAGCCCCATTACAACTTCAATTAAAGCTCTTTTGATTTATTTTAGTATTTAATTACTGTAGAAGAGCATTTGTGTATTTGTAAGCCTATTTTGAGCGAAAGACCAACCTATAAACACTTGAGTGAAATGAGTGAATCCCGTAAAAAAAATTCATTGTGAGTTTATGCTTATATTTGAATGATAGTATCATAACTTAAGCTTGTATATGTGCACTGATGAAAACTAATTATGATGTGTGTAGTAGCTTAACATTCGATTGACCAAAGTTTGAATGATTGCATGCGTTTAGTTTCTTTGAAAACAAATTGATAGAATTTGATGGACGTGTTTAATTTGCTCGAAGGAAAGTAAAAGATTAAGTGTGGGGGAGTTTGTTAATATTTTTATTTTCTATCTTTTTGTTTGTAATTTTCTTGATTTTTTAGGTTTGAAATTATATTTAATGGAAATTAATCTTGTTTTATGTCAAGGTGTATTTTGGAACCAAATAAAAA
>JANTPM010000005.1:6782804-6794919 GCA_025434745.1 Erythroxylum divaricatum
TATACATTTATTAATCATAACTAATATTCTTATTAATATTTTAACAACCCGTGCAAAGCACGGGGTTTATAACTAGTAAGATATAATATCTCATATTAGTCTTTATTTATTAATTATCTTATATTTAATTATAAAGCTTTTCAATATTTACAATTAAGTTAACTTGATTCAAACACATTTTTCTCTCTTCAATTTATTCTTTGTGTGTGACTCATTATGTTCTCAAATATGTTAGTAATGAATAAAAATTATAATCATAAATTATATTTATGATTAAATAAATTAAACCCTTTAATGCATCTTTAATTCTCTAATTAAATTATTTATATCTATATATCAAGTTTTTGCATCTAGCAATGTTCCATAACCAATTAAATATTTAGTAATGTCAAAGTCATTTTAACTAATCTTTTTGTGTATAATTTTTTCGTATAATTCATTCATTTTATCACGCAATGTTTCAATTAGATATAGAATATGAAATTAATGTTTTGAGTTCAATCATATTAGTTCACTATCATTAGTAATAAATTTAAATAATTGTATGGCAACTTTTGACCCTAAGTTTTGCACTAATCAACAAGTATGACCCTAACATTCGAATATCAACAATTCTAATTCTAACATTTGGAAAACGTCAAATTCTAACGGATAATTCAAATGATTTTGTTAAGCATAAGGTCTGCGTTGACTTGGCATTTGAAAAATATTTTTTATTAAAATGAATGGATCCCTTTTCCAATTCAGCACTGTGGTAAGGTGGGACCTATATTTTAATTAAATAAAAGAAAGTATTAATTTTATTATTATATGTGGGACCTTATTAAATATTAAGCAAACCTTAACCTAACATTTTTGTTAAGTAGAGGGATTAGATTACTGGTAAACAAAATGATATCTCCTTCATCGATTTGTTTACTCTTTCTTTGAAATTTCTCTAACCATCCCTCATTCCTCCGACCCTCCCTCCTCATATTTTGTTTGAGCTTCTCATTTGTTTGCTCTGTTTTCTTCTTGTGTGAGTGGGCAATATGTGATTATAGGAATTTTCAAACTGCATCCCTTCGTGATCTTAAGTTCACTGGCAGGAAAGATTTTTCTTAGGTTTATGTTGCTAGTCGCATTTTGAAGCTAAAGCTTATAAATGTGCAAAACCCACATCAAGGGAAGAATGATAAATCTAGTAGGGTTAACTGCATTGCTAAAAGTCTCAACCATCAAAACCATTTTGTTTCATTATCTGAAGAGGTTGGACATGCTTTGGTTGGTGCTTTAATGCCTGAATATCATCTTGTGGCCAAGATATCAATCATAACCCATGCCAAGTCGATGGTCTTACATTTTTTCCTCCAAGTGAGGAGAGGTTAGAGTCTGCATTGTATAGCAGAAGCTACTTAGAGAACCAAATGGTTGTTGCATTTGGTGGAAGGTCAGTCATAGATCATCCATGAACCACTTTTTGCTATATAAGTCACTGATACGAAGTAGATAGTGGTCATGATTTTATAAAATCCTCTATTAACTGTTTGAAATTTTAATTTGCTCGTTAAATGTTGTTGTTCAATTTACAAGAATCAATGGCAACTGTAGATGTGGTGGATTTAGAAGTTAGGTAGCTTGTGGAAAGGGCATATTCATGGGCCAAGCAAATCATTACAATGTCAGAAATCCCTCACTTTTCTATATTTTCAATAGCAGAGTACAAGAGTATATAACGATACTCGGAAGGCTATTCTAAAGAATACATGATCTATGACTATAATTACGTTTGACGCCTGTAACTTTGAAATTTTACAATGAGACTAATTAGATCTTTCTAAATTAAATTGTATGACAGCTCACGCCAACAAATGTCACATTTCAGATATTGATAAGCTTTATCAATTCTACCACCACCTCATTTTCCCACATATCTAAATTTCTTCTGAATTATTTGCTTGTTAAAAACTTGTTTTAGGTCGCGAATAAGCTGAATTGCAGCGTTGTCAACATAAACGTGTGAGGGCTCAACATCAGGATATTCAGTGGCTATGGCCCTTACCCTCTTTCTCCAAGGCATTGATGCCTATAAACATTTTTAAGTGGCATATCAATGTATCATTCATGGCATGCTTTTATGTAGCATAAAAATATGTTCTTTGAGATAAACAGCAATCAATTCATGTGATTCCCTTATTATCATAAAAGAATAAAAGGATTAGTACCGTCTTTCACATGCTATACAATCAACATAAAGCATGGCAGGAAATCAACAAAATTAAAATTATGTTCAGAAAGAAGAGGAAAGAAAGGGGGTTAAAGGTAACACCCTGAAAGCATTATATTGAATTTATAAATATAATCCACCTCCAAGACATTTGCTTCGTCAACAGAACAAAGTTTTCCGAGTGGTTTGCTAGCTAGCAGTCTCAAATGCAACACAAGCTATATGATCAACATGGACAAATTTCACATAACAATAAACATTAAATCACTAAAAGGATAAACAGAAACTGGAAACCTTACAAAATCTTTAAAAGTGAGAGCTGATGACCATAGCATCTGCAATTTTCAAGTTCAATAAAAGTGAAAAGGACACAGATACAACTGTTGAGGGGGAAAGGGAACAAAAGAGGAAAAGAAATAGACCTACCTCATGTGAAGCATACACCTGTGTTGTAGCCAATCTCTTCACCAGTATCATCAGTGTCAAAACCTCTTGGCTTCCCAAATGGATACCTATTCCAGAAAATATCCCTCTGTTTTTTCTAGTTTAAAAAAATGAGAATGATAGAAACGGTGGGAAGGATGGAAGGCAATGGTTTGAAGGATCGAATCCATGTGTAACTACATGAATAACACTGGCCTCCTATAAATCATAAAGTCAACAGCTTCAGCAACCTCTTTCTTCAAAGTCGAAGCATCCACCAACTACAGTGAGCAAGATTGTGCAACAAAACCTCATCAAGGAGAGGCATATAAGACGATCTATCTATGAACAAGATAAAAAGTAAACAAATGCTCAAAACAAAAGAACACAGAGGGCACTGATGGGCAGTTGCTAAAAATATATTTCGAAGGATAGGTAAAGCAACATTTTGCTAATAAAAGAGCTCAACGTCAGTCAGCTCAATGGGCATCTGATCTTAAGGCATATCCTTTCAAGGAATAATTGTTGCTTTCATGGCAGTTTGAAGTAACTTATAACTGATCTCCGCCTCTCAAATTAAGTCACAGTTGATGGGCTTAAATTTGCGAAGACCTCAGGACCTGCTCTAGGCTGAACCAACCCAGTCTCTGGCTTGATATGCTTTTCATTTGTATTCCACTTATGCCTTAAAGATAAAAACCAGGGAAGAAAAATCATGAGAGCTTGCCTCTTGTAGAAAGAGGAAACATTAAAATCTCGAGTGTCAATTTTATGAAAATATCGAAAAAGAACGGAAGAGTGAACAATACAGAGCAAAAACAAGTCAGGTAAATTACCCTCCAATGGCACCAAGAAGAACTGCATCAGATTGCTTCGCTGCAAACAGAGTTTCCTGAAGCAATGGAAATCTAAAGCAGAGCCCCCCATACCTAATGGTTTGAAACAAAAGGAAGCCATAAATAACTAGTGAAATGAGTTTCATGAACTCAAAATCTTTTAATTTTGCTTAAAGGAATTTCAAAGAAAGTAGATGAAATTAGAGACAAAACAGAACTCATTCCTTTGGTATTTAATAGCACAAGAAGTTTAAGAGGGAAAGGGAAGAAAAGAAATCGTTAACGGAGAAATTTCCGTAAAACCCACAAAACAGCATATATAAATTTTACACGTACTTGGTCTTAAACAAAGATATACCCTTTCCATTACCTAAGAAAAGTTATAAAATGAAAGAAAAGAATTCCAAACTTCAGAGCCGTGTCTCACATGACATGTTCGACTTTTGAAGACTACTTTTCTGTTTCTCGTAACACAAAACCTTAAACCCTGGAAAATTTTTCTGACCATTCCCATTCGAATCGATTCCCTTCAAAGCTATTGCACGAACAAAGATCATAAGTCCCTATTTAAACACCAAAGCACCAACCTTTTGGATCATAAAACATTTGCTATTCAATAAAACCAGACCAATGGCCTCTCTCCAGCTTTTCCCCAACCGTACTGTCATTCTGTACCCGTCGTTGGATGCTCGCCGTTCGTTCCACGCCCGCGCGTGTCTTGGCATTAATGTTCAGCCAGCGGATTCCAAGAAGCTGAGTCTAAAGAGTAATGAGGTTATGGAGATGGAGGGGAAGGTCATGGTGGGGACATATGGAAGGACCCCTTTAGTGCTCTCCAATGGCAAAGGCTGTAAATTGTACGATCCTGAGGGGCGAGAGTACTTGGACTGCACATCCGGCATTGCTGTTAACTCGCTCGGTCATGGTGATCCCGATTGGGTGCGAGCGGTGACACAGCAAGCTGGGGTGCTCACTCATGTTAGTAATGTCTACTATTCAATCCCCCAAGTAAGTGTTATTGCTCTTTTTTCTTTCTTTATACTGAAAAGATCTGTTGCTTTGTGCTTGGTTTTGGCTTGATGTTATAAAGGTTTATTCTTTCATTTGAAGTTGAAGCCTTTTCCTTATTGGGTAAGCTTATGGATTGTTTTTAGTGGGAACAAAGTTGGGTATGACTAATTATCAGCATCACGAAGATCCATTAATGGTGTCTTTCTTAGGGGATGTTCCTCCTTAACGGGTAGTGGCTGATTTAGGCTGTTTTTAGGTAAGTATTGGTTGAGGAATTGAATGTGGAAGAGGAATGTAATTCTGGGTTGATTATTGCTTTAGGTAGAACTTGCAAGGCGTCTCGTGGATTCTTCTTTTGCTGATCGTGTCTTTTTCTCAAACTCTGGAACCGAAGCGAATGAAGCTGCTATTAAGTTCGCACGGAAGTTCCAAAAAGTTTCACATCCAAATGAGAAAGACTATCCAACAGAGTTCATTTCATTTAGTAATAGTTTCCATGGAAGGACCATGGGAGCCCTTGCTTTGACAAGCAAAGAGCATTACCGTCTTCCGTTTGAGCCTGTTATGCCTGGAGTTACTTTCCTGGAATATGGCAATATCCAAGAGGCGAGGGATTTGATACTGAAAGGGAAAATTGCCGCAGTATTTGTGGAACCTATTCAGGGTGAAGGTGGTATCTACAGTGCAACAAAGGAGTTTTTGCAATCTTTGCGTAGTACTTGTGACGAAGCTGGGGCTCTGCTGGTGTTTGATGAGGTTAAAGACCTTTTACTTTTTAACTATGATGATACCAACTTTCCTTCATTGCATACTTGATTTGTTGTGATGTTATGCCTGTTTATGTCATCTCATTGATGAAATATGCTGGCCACTTTTCTCAAGCATATGAGAGGAGAAGAAAGGGAATGAAATTATGTTTTTCTGAAAAAAATCAAATATAAGTAACAAAGTTTAGCGTGCTTGTAAAAGGTCTTATTAACTAAACTAGATATATTTATGTTGTTTTAATCATAATCGATGCTCATCTGTTGTTATGGATATTTCCTCTGCATTTGGGCGACAGTTCAAATTTGTAAAGTTCAAAGAAGTTCTTGACAAGAGAATCAAGAATAGGGTTTACGTTTGCTCTAAATTTGAACTTGATGGTATTTTAAATGTTTTTCTGGGGAAGTAAAGAATTACTCTTCGTGTGCTTTTATATTCGACTTTGTAAGTTTCCCATATAACAAGTGTACAAATTTTCATGGTTAAATTGAGAAAGTGAAGAAGTTGCTTGATTGAAGAGGAACTTGATTTTCCTAGTATTCTTCATCGGAAAGGCTTCACTATTCATGAATGCTATGCGGTTCTGTGATTTTACTGCTTTAAATGGTTAGGTTGAGTTTCTGTGCATTTGAATTCCAACAGTTAATCAGCAGGATGTGCAGTAGAGAAATCATATTTTACTATCTTTTACATAGTTCTTGTTGAGTTGAAGTTCTCCTTTGTCAGAAGATAACTCACAGGCATCTTGTGATTTCAGATTCAATGTGGGCTGGGTCGAACTGGTTACCTATGGGCACATGAAACATACGGAGTTTTCCCTGATATTATGACACTTGCTAAACCTCTCGCAGGAGGCCTTCCCATAGGAGCTGTTTTAGTAAGTGAAAGAGTTGCTGCTGCCATAAAGCATGGAGACCATGGAAGTACTTTTGCCGGTGGTCCTCTTGTTTGCAATGCTGCCGTTACTGTTTTAGATAAAATATCACAGCCTTCTTTCTTGGCCAGTGTCTCTAAGAAAGGTCAGTACTTCAAAGAACTCTTGATGCAAAAGCTTGGAGGAAACTCACATGTGAAAGAAGTAAGGGGTCTGGGACTCATAATTGGAATTGAGTTGGACGTATCTGCTTCACCTCTGGTGGATGCCTGTCGAAATTCCGGTCTCTTGATCTTAACTGCAGGAAAGGGCAATGTAGTTAGGCTGGTGCCTCCATTGATAATCTCAGAAAAGGAATTGGAGCTAGCAGCTGAGATTCTGTTTAAATGTTTACCAGTACTTGATAAGAACAATTGATCTCAATTTCCATGTAATTTAGGACTCAAAAACTAGGGGATGCCCGAATCAAAGAGATCAAACAACTTGATGTTCCAGTGACATATTCATGTTCCCCAAAAACTGGGCATAGTTAAGACTTGGTTTGCACTTTGACGATATAAGAATCATAAAGCTATGATGATGATTTACTTTCTGGCAAGTTGACTGAAACTCGATCTGAATTAATGGACAATTATGCTTTTCGATTCAGTTTGATTTAGCTCATTGTTATCTTCAGTACTTCCTTCTTGGGAATTTGTCTTTTTTTCTTTATTCATCCCCACGAACCCTCACGCAGATAAAGAAAAGCTTCTTTTTTCTCTATTTGCAAGAGAAGATCTGTCAGTCTAAAGAGTGCACATTGAAGAACACCCAAACCATTCCCGTGCATCTCGCTAGCCAACAAGCTTCCCTTGGGAATGTCATCTGTTACATATATACACATATACTCTTTATGGTAGAGTTAGTTTAGAGAGTTATAGACGGACATTCTTTCTAAGAATGTTTCTCCAAATATCATAGTAAAAGCAAAGGCAGTTCATCCACCACCTTGAGATATGTCCATAAGAAGCCAGACAACAGTTCCCAACTATTAATGGACATGCACAAGCACAACATCCCCCTCTCTCTCTCTCTCTCAGTAGCTTGTGTTAGGATGTGTTGCTTGATGCTTTTTGCATGGACTTGTGTTGATGCGAGAATACAGAAGATTGACTTCATAAGTTTGGACAAATACAGTACATGTATAGGATCAATGTTGTTCAACTCTGATTATTTGTGTAGAAACCAATGATGTTGTTCTATGTTGTGCTTCCCGTTTTATTGGAAAGTGAACCAAAAAGAACCAAGTTTATTAGTAAGAGACATGTTTGAAAATGTCTCTATTTAATAGTTTATATCAATGTTTTAAAAATTAAAACATATATTACACTTGGCCGAACATATATTAGAGTTGATATGGAATGACAAAATATCATTAACAAATTGACATCCACTAACCCTCACAGCTTACTTTTACTTCACCCAAAAGATTACAGTCCAATCAACATTTCTATCACCGATCTTTGGCCACCTTCATAAATATTCACCCTGAACCTAAAACCCCTCAAAATTCAAATGCTCCTGATGCTTTGTCTTGGGTCCAGGAGGTTGTGATTGACACGATCAGGACCATTTGTGTGTCGATATAAGCCAAATGACTCAATCCTCCATCACCAAATCACACAAAAACCCTACTTGCATATTGGTCCATCAAGTGAACCTACATGGGTATCTTGGTGCCCCCGAGCAGCACCAGAACTTAAAAAGGAAGCAAAATGCAATAAAGGGCAAGCAGGATGTGAGTCAAAACAATCTTTTCCTTTGACGACACCGTGATGCAGTAACAGGTTTCACGTAATCCAACGGCTATGGAAAACACACTACCAAGGAAGTCCTCCTCGATTGTTTCAACACCCCAAAAAAAACCCCATCAAATCACCTGCTTCTTCGTTACATGATTAATCAACCTTTATTTCCACATTTTATCAAAGACTTCCCTGTTCTTCTCCTGCTAAAGCAAAGCTACCTACAATCATGTTATAAAGAAGTTGAAAACAACTGCAACTCAATGCAACTTCAAATAAAAACAGCTCAATTCAACAAGGTCATGTTCAGACAAGGATGCAAATGGTCATTCCAGTAAAAACAAAGAGAGACAATCCTGATTAGGAAAAAAAAAAAAAAAGCTCTACGGGATCTGACCATGAATGAGCTTAAGTTCCAGGTCCTTACTATTGTGATTGACAATAGGATTTGGGGTACGCCTAAGATTATGTATAGGGGATAATATTAATACCCTATGAGACGGATTACGGTCTCATCAAAGTTGACAGGTGTATCTCTAATTATTAAATGATATCTTCTTCTCCAGAATTAAGAATACCATCTTGTTTATATAATATCAACTCCTCTATGTTTTTGTCCTCCCCAACAACTAGTTAGTGGCCTTAAACCCTTTGGAGCTTCACTGATGTTACCTACCATGAACAACCAAAACTTGCTACCCGTTCCGTTCTTACCCAAGCCCGAAACCATTCCCTTGTCAGAAATGTTTCGGTTCCTAAGCCCTTCGGTTTATAAACCCGTCTTTGATGTCTCAGGGTTTAGGTCCTTTACTGATATTTGCAGCAACGAGGGTGAAAAACACCACGACCCATCCGAAGTACCTCCGGTTCTCGACGGCATCGCGGCTGTTGTTGGTCGGGACGTTCTTTTCGGAACAAGCTCCAACAAGTCTTCTCTGTCTAAAACGTCAAAACATGAAGTGGGTGGCAATGGGAATAGTGGTGGTGTTGTTTCGTCGCAGAGGAGTTATAGAGGTGTGCGGAAGAGGCCCTGGGGAAGATGGTCAGCGGAGATACGAGACCGCATAGGGCGGTGCCGTCACTGGCTTGGGACGTTTGACACTGCGGAGGAGGCGGCGCGTGCGTATGACGCGGCTGCTAGGAGGCTTAGAGGTGCGAAGGCAAGAACAAACTTTGAAATACCTTCGGTTTTGCCTTTATCATCGCCTACTTCTTCGGGGACGTCATCCACAGATGCGAGGAGGAGGAAGAGTAAAGGGAATAGCAATTGTAGCAGAAAGTGTGCGGTGGTTACTTCTATGACTGATTTGTTCAGTGATTTTAGTAACCATGCTTCTGGCATTGGGAAGAAAGGGTCGTACAAAGATGATCATGTGGAACTTGACTTGAAATTGGAGGTTGGATATGGTGCTAATAACAACAGGAATAGTAACACTCCATCTATGGTTTTCTGAGCAGTTTTAGGTTGGTTTGTCGAATGTTAATGGGTACTGGCTAGTGCTTTTTTGCTAAGTTTGATCGTGCATGGCACAGTAGGATGTTAGTGGGGCTGTATTTTGGCAATGCAAGCGCTAGACTGGAGATACCTTCTGTGGTCATTGCTCGAAAGATGTGAAACAACTTTACGAATATTACATATATATTGAAACTTAGACTACGTGTAGTTATTCTCTAGCGCTTTAGTCTTCCAACTTGTTGCATGTTAGTTACAAACTTTCTGCATTATAATTTGACTTTAGAAATGGAAAATGACAAATGATCAGGGTGTGTTCAGTATTATTTGTTGATGTATTCCATGGCTGAATAGAGTTTGCAGAAGTTCCAGGGATGAATTAATTTAATGTCCTGGACGGAGTACAAGTACCAACATTACCAATAATTAAGAACTTGTAATCTGCATCATCTTCCTAAAATATGCTCTTACTTCACATCCAGTTGAGAGAGAGAGAGACAGAGAGAGATAGAGATAGGGTCTAATACTAGCGTCACTGTGATTACAAAATCTCTGCAAATCTGATATGAACGTACTTGCATGGTCTTTGTCAAACTAGCAGTTTATGCACCTGGAACTGGAAGCAGCAGTAGACTAAAATTTTGCTAGACTCTCCAGCGCAGAGATATAATCAATCAGCAACCATCAACAATGGATGGATTGTAACAGGTCGCCCATAAAAGTCGGAGGTGGTGCAGATCTCTTATAAGATCATTGACGGGCTCCAACTAAAGATTCTATTTTAAATGAATACGATTCCTACGGTCAATAAGTCTTTGGCTTAATCTCTATTAAGGTTATAGGCTATCTTTTAACAGTTTGAACAAGTTTTATGGAATGTTTTTTTAGCTTTTATCGAAAACAGACACAGAATAAAGATCAGCAAGAATTTGAAACATCATATATATAGGTCATAACATGTGATATCTATCAAGTAATTACACCATATTTGTTACTATTTCCTACATAACAACAAAGGGAATGAGATTTAGCTTGGCCCCAAAGAATTTGGATGAATGTAGAAAACTGCTTAGTAAGAGCAAGTCAACAGTAACTAAAGATTAGTATCTCTACACTACCCTCCACCTTCATGAGCAAAATGCATTTTCTGGTAATCTGCAGTTACATGAACTCCAATTTTATACCGTTAGGAGCTTTTTGGATCTTGTGTTATCCATTAGTCATCCAGGGCGAAGATGGTCGGAATAGATTGTTATTTCTTCTCAGCTCATTCCATATAAAAGTTCAGAGCCTGAATCTTCATCTGCTGGAAAATTTAGGTCAGGTACCAGAAAGAAGGGCCTTACACTTCCAACCTCAGGTGCTTGAGGAGATGGAACAATCTCCTTGCATGTAGCAGCTATTGACATGATAGAACTTGAGGACTGACTGGCTACAATTACTGGTTCAGCTTGACCCAAATTCTCATCTTCTGATTTAACAAAAGCAGCAAATCCTTTTGGAGTATGATGAGATAGCAAATCGAGCTGTCAATGGAAACAGAATCACTGTCAGGTTGGTTGATTGGTTGGTTGGTTGGCAAGGCTATCTATATTTAATGCAATTCAAATCAGGTAACGGGGGTGGGGTTGTCTTAACATTTTCAAAGCAATATACATCAGAAGATCAAACATCTTCCTGAGAACTTCCCCATCATGCATTACTTGATCTCTCAGAATCAATTGCAACTTTTGCATAAGTAGAAGCAATCTTAGTTGTCAGTAATCATATTAAGTATCATAATAACCTTTCAAAAGTAAGAGAATGGAACTTTGATCATAAGATCAACCTCCACACAGAAAAGGACAAACTAAGAGTGCACTTGATATAGTTAGCATGTAGATGATAAGGGATCACTTTCTATCTTAAAAAGGATCATGGTAATGCAGAGTATTTGTGGTCAACGACCGCAGATACAGAACATAGAAGCACCTGAGATACGTGAAAAAGGTTCTGCAGCTTTACCTTCACCCTCTTCAAGCTCTCATTCCTAGCTCTTTGTTTCTCTAAAGTTACTCGAAACATTGTCAATCGCTGCTCCATAGATAATTAAAATAGGTCAGCCTATCAATAGATTAGATTTAATCCTATATTAAGGTAAAGGGTGAAGAGAGAAAACATAGACATTGGACTTCATACATTTCTTAAATCTCGCTTTTCCTTCAGCAGAAAACTCTCCTCCTCTTTAAGCTCAGCTAAAGTCTGCAAATATTAAAACAAAGTTCAGAGACAGACCAATGGACCTCTAAAAACACTACACTACTCTTAACAAGATGCAAGCAAAGTTCATTTACAAACCTTCCTCCTCCTTGACTTCTTGACAGAAGATGTTTCACTTTTACCAGTGACCTGTCCATACACCAATATAGGATAGTTCAGATTAATGTGGTAAACAGTAGTAATTAGTTAAACTATACGAATAAAGAAATAGGAAATTATTTTCCTAATAAAGAAAGGCTGGCTCATTTTGCTGGCATGAAAGTGCTAAATACCAACTAAAAACTCCTCCATTATACTCAAATGCATCTTCAATGTGTGGAAGCATGTATATTAAATGTGCACGGTATAATCGTGACCCTTCATGCATACAATTGATAAGCTCCCTTCCAAGAACTAACACAACAAACACATTTATCTACTAAACGTATAGGGTTGTCAATGCCTTCCTAAAACAACTTTCCCACATTTCCTCTCCCCCCCCCCCCCCCCCCCCCCCCCCCCCCC
>JANTPM010000005.1:6795013-6811205 GCA_025434745.1 Erythroxylum divaricatum
CCCCCCCCCAATACACGTAGCTATATATACAGTAGCTTTTTTGTTAACCGAGGTGTCTTAAGAAGGTCCCAATTATGAGAAACACTTTTAAGTCATCCACCCCAGAAAAAGGCTTAGAATTTAGATACGTATAATGTTAGTTAAGCACAATTGAGCTAACCAACAAGTCAGCTCATACCAACAAATTTGGTAACAGTTAATGGTCCCCACTTGACGTTGCCACTCTTTTTCTCCCGTTTGGCACCCAACTACCAAATACCAAATCACTTCAAATAACTTCCTGAACTCTCCAACCCTTGAGGTGGCTTTCACACTTCCAGCTCATTCTCATTGGCTCAGATGGAAGCATCAGCATTTGTCACGTGAGAAAAGACAAGATCCTGATGAGCCCGCATGAAGTGTGAAGCTGCTGCGACCACACTGGATCATTCCCTCCCCTGTAACCCAAATAAAGCGCCCCCCAACTACTAACGACACTGTCACCAGACGACAGGCAGACATATCTTGCCACAAAAACACGCCACCGAATAAGCAGTCTTTTTCCGAAAATATTTACACAAAAAGGTTGTGCCAAATTACCAAAAATGCCCTCGTAGATAAAGTCGTAGGGTTTTGACTCTTGGGGTAGGGAGAAGTCTCGACGCTCGACAGAGAGGTTTGATTGTGGAACATAGCCCATGTCCATGGACACTGTTGCCCTTGGACTAAGGGTCGGTGTTTGTCCTTGCAGACTTAATAGGAAAGGGAACGTATCGTTGAATTGAATATCTAACGATGCGTTGAACCAGAGCCATGAAAAAGAAAGTCTACAAAAAGGTTGAAGAAACCAAAACTGCATGAGATTGGAGAAGTATTAAACACCTCCGACGGTAAGACGGAGACTACCCAGATCCGTACGAAAAGGGCGAGATCGTCATTTCGGCGTAAATAGACAGAAGAATATTTTTTAAAATATATATATAATGATGTGGAACGAAAAATACCGAAAAGGACATACTCACCGACTGAAACTGCTTGTACACAAAGAAGCAACGTGAACGAACCTTAGATCTAGAGCTGTTGACGGGCTTGACGTTGACGGCGACGCTGGACTCCTCGAACCCATCACCAGTCCCGCCGCCGCTGACGGAGGTGGCGCCGCTCCACGAGAGAGGCGTGGATGGACTCACACGAGTTTGGTCACCCTTTTTACGTAAGACATGTCTAGAACGACGTTGTCTAGTGCTCCACTCGACTCCAAAGCCCTGACCACCAGCACCAATCAACGGCTGGTCAGATGGCACTGCTTCCGCCGTTTGGTTAAGCTTCAAAAGCATGTCGACGACGAGGGTGTCATCGGACATGGCAACTCGAACCCACTCGTCTTCACAACCCATTTCGTTCTTATCTGAACACGGGCATATAGAGAGAGAGAGAGAGAGAACGGAATATATAGTTTTGAGTGACATAGATGCTTCTTTCATATGATTTGTCAGGACAATAACCCTTTTTCCATCGTATTTTCATCGGTTCGATGATTTTTTAAATTATTTTTTTAAGGTTATGGCTTCATTATTTCTGGTTGGGCCCCACTGAGGTTAGACACGTGGCAGTTATGGTTTTGTGGTCTCTGTGTTCTTTGGACCTCTTTTTGTGCTTTTGGATTAGTCAAGAATTATTGTCCGCGTCTTCACGCGTCTGAACTGCGAGTGGGTGAGGTAGACGTGGCTAGAAGACTGAAATTGGTAAAATGTGAAGTTGCCACGTCTCGGGAACTAAGGAAGAAAGTCAAAATATAGAGAATCAAACAATGTCAAATGTTTTAAGCTCCAGAACAGAAGGACTTATGTTGCCAGAAGTGTTAAGTTCTCAAGATCTTATCCTCAATTAACTGTCTTCAAACGCAGATTCACAGCCTAAGCTTTGGCAAATCTTCTGAACGAGTTAATTAGTTATTTTTATTCCAAAACGACACTCCAAAGTCCAAACCATTTGCCATATCAACTTATAAGTTCAAGAAGGGCTTTCCTCCTATCTATGTACATAATATCTAGTCTAGGGCTAGTTAAAAAGGACATAAGACTATAAGAGTGATTAATTACATTAAACTCTTATTTAGATTGACATTTTTTATTTTAATTATCATGTTTTAAAAATACCCTTAATCCTTATATTATTTAGTTGTCATTTATCTCCTTTTTGTCACATGTCATTCATTTTTTGATATCTTATTTCGAGAACAGTCTCTTTTTTATTTAGAGGTAAAGTTACATATTATTGAACCTTCCTAAACTTCACATTTTATCAAAATTTTTATCCCGTTGTTTTTGCTTAGTTATAACTTCAAATCTACATTGAATTTAACAATTTTAATAATACGGAGCTTTGGGTAAAAATAAATAAATAAATAACCAATATAATATGATAAAAGAATTGTATAATAATTGTCATTATAATAATTTTGAGCATAGAAAGAATAAAAAATATTAAATTACAATAAAACTTTTAACATAATTTTGATCATGTAGCTCATTTTTAATCATCATGCAATAGTTATGATTATCTACCTATGAAATTTGACTGAATTTTGTGAGAGGAAGGTTAATGTAAATTTGGTTTTTGTATTTCATTTCTACTTATCATGCAGCAGTCAACATTGTGATGTCAAGTTAATGTTTTGACCTACAAACACCAAAGACAAGGGATCTTAACACAAAATGACTCAATCCAATCCCACGCAACCGGTTTCCGGACAACCTCAGACCAGATAGGTGAAGCTTTGGGACAAATTAGGTCAAAAACATCATTAACAACAGTGGAGACACAACTGAAAGGGACGCCGTTAAGTCCACTATGATTGGTGGGACAACCGAGCTTCCAGGTGAGACTTTGAGGAGGCAATTGGAATGAGAATGAAGATGTAGGGAGTTTATGTGAATGTATAGCCTTGAAGATTTTGTTGTTGAACTTCAGATTTTGGGGCCTCGGCTTAAAGGACAAAAGAAGGTTACACGAGAATAGACTGTTTTGCTTTTAGCTGCTTAGTTTTAAGTCGTTTCAATTCTTTCTTGGTGATGGCTTGGTTTTACGATGCAAGAGATTCTACTCTCTCTCTCCATTGGATTAAGCATTCACGAAGGGATCTCCAGGCAAAAGTGCAGAGAGGAAGAAGGTGTTGGCCTTCAGGATTCATTCTGCTTAGTCATGTCTTCAGGCAACACAAGTTGAACATTGTGAAAAGACAGCTACTCTAGGTGCAAATGTTTTCTTTCTTTGGCTTTAGAATCATGGTCAGCTCATGAAGTTTGCCTTCATCGCATCCGACTTCTTCCTGGTATAATCTAGAAAAGATTAAGATGTTGAACTGATAAAAGAACTGAAAAATTGGATTGTTGCAAATTTGGTAAAGAAACATTTTATTACACTTTTTCATATGGATGTCAAAACCATTTGAAGAAAAGGTTTACATTAAATAAAAATAGTTAATAGAACAGACGGCCTTATATACAAGCTGAAACCACAAAACTTCTATCGCCTCTGGAAATTGAAGGCCCTGATGGAAAATGCGAAAATAAATGCGAAGCTGACGGTGCACCCAAGAACAACAGCTGCTACAACTCCCAGGAAATCGTGTTTGTAACCGAAGTAGTCGTTCAGAAACTCTTTCACTGTCTGCCCACTCTCAAGGGTTTCCTCTATATCTCCGTATTGTGATACGATCAAACCATACAAGGTCCATGACACTGGACATCCCCAGTAGTACCATCTCCACCATACTGGCATGCGCTGTTCGGTACAAGCAAACAAACAACAGAATTGGAATTAGGATCGGTCTCCATGATATTGAAACTAAAGGATGAACAGGAGTTTGAAGGAAGAAGAAGAACAACTTACAGGTCTGGGGACAATGAATCCTGAAAAGAGATTCCAGAATCCGTAAAATGCTGAGGAGACAATTTGTGCTATGTGGTGGTTTGGTGTCATAGCAACAGTCATCATCCCATAGAAGGTGAAGTACAGTAGAGTGAAGTACATGAAGAACAGGTACCAGAAGAACTTAGCAGCAGTCCATTCAAATCCAATCATGGCATATACAATGAGACCGTAGACTACTGCTTGGGCAAAGATGTATGGAAGCTCGATCAGGACCTGAGCACAGAAAGAATGAGAAGGGAATGGTAAGTAAGATGTTCAAATTGGTCATATCACAGGTAGGAGAATCTGAATGTATGTGTTACCTGTGCAAAAGCATAGGGCAGAGCTGAGTACATTCCGGCAGCTCTCTCTCTGTAAAAGACGGTTCTTTCAACGGCTACCACTGGCTGCACAGATGAGGCGTTTTGCACCCCAAGGAAGAGAACAGCTGCATACATCGAACCCATTGCGTTGAAGAAGTCCTGTTGCCTTTTCCTGCAAATATAGTCATAGCAAAGCGGTAATGAGGAAGAAGATAACTAGCAGAGAATGACACCTTTGATATGATATTCTCCGATTGTTACTTACATTTTGGAACCAAGATCCCAGAACATTGTTCCAAACATCAGGGCAATGAATGTTGTGAAGAGAAACCTAACGGCAGTGTATGGTGGATTACGCCAGTACGACCAATGTTGCTTCCATAGGCAGGCTACACACTGGGTCAAAAAGGGCTGTGAGTACTCCGTAGGGAAATAGAGATCCTTGGAACCAGGTGCTGGTCTGCTTAGTTCTTGGATCATTGCTTTGTTTCTCCTGAAGAGTTCTGAATTTTTGTAAATATCCGTAAAATCAACTCCCAAAGCGACTTCTTGCGCTGCAGTGCTAACTTCCAGCATCCATGTTGCTGGATTATAGCCATCAGTAATTTTACTGACTCCTTCAATGGACTAACATTAAGAAAAGTGATATAAATTAGCCTGTGATCCTATTATGATCAATGTAAGAGGGTAATGCATCAGATTAGCATACCTCAAAGTACTTGATCAAATGAGAAGAATGGTGACCCAGTGGCCCAACATATATTTCTTGTCCTCCTCGCTTCATCAGAAATAGCTACAAATTTCACATGAAGCGCATTACTTCCGCATTACAGCAATAAATCCCCTTGATCAGGAAATAGAAATAATTTCTGTTAGTAGGTTACCTCATCAAAAGCTTCAAAAATATCAATGCTCGGTTGATGGATTGTGCATACAACAGTTCTTCCAGTATCGACAGTGTTTCTAACTGTTCTCATAACAATTGCAGCAGCTCTTGCATCGAGCCCAGAAGTTGGCTCATCCATGAAAATTATAGAAGGGTTTGCCACTAACTCAACAGCTATGGTTAACCTCTTGCGCTGTTCAGTCGATAGACCGTTCACGCCAGGCAATCCAACTAAAGCATTTCGCAATGGATTTAGCTCCACAAGATCCATAACTTCCTCAATGAACATCTGTCACCAATGTTAAGGTCAATTGAGTGTGGCTCAGGAAATGCAGTTTAAGTTGATTGAAACTACTACTAGTTTGCATTCAAATTACATTGCAGAAGAAGAATGTAGATATAAATGCCTACCTTTCGTGTCTCGGGCTTGACATCCGATGGTAGACGAAGCCAAGCTGAGTAGAGTATGGATTCATAAACAGTAACATGGGGTGAGTGGATGTCATTTTGCTCACAGTATCCGGAAATTCTAGCGAAAGTTTCTTGCTTCTTGGGATATCCAGAAATTGTGATGTTGCCTTCAATGTACCCACCGGTTTTCCTACCAGCCAACACATCCATCAAAGTTGTTTTACCGGCACCGCTAACACCCATTAACGCTGTTAGAACGCCTGGCCTAAAAGCGCCACTGACACCCTTCAAAAGCACCAATTTGTCTTCATCAATTCCCTGGTTTTTCATTTCCTACATGTATCAGATGCAATAAGATCAGTTCTCTTCATCATCGGAAGCCATCATTTGAATGATGAAATGATTTTTGTTTGTGGCTTTGATACCTGAGGCATATCAACAGAGTATATAACTTCATCAAATGTGATGGAATGCTGTTCAAATGGGAGAACCATTCCCTTCTTCTTGGCATGGCTCGTCTCTTCTGATTCTGTATGCAAATTCACATCAGATAGTTAAGTGCCAGGCGGAATGGCTGACCTGAGCAGAATCACACATAATCAATGGTATCTCTTACCTGAGTGTGCTTTGTGACTACTTCCCTGCTCTGCCAATTGAACGGCTCCAGCAGGTCTGTGACTAGTTTTAGTACTTTCTGGCTCATCAGATATAACAGCCTGAGGCTTCTCAAGTGCTGGCCAATATAAATTGCAAGATATCAGCGCAAGCTCTCTAAGTAGTTACACTAGGCAAGGAAACTTAGGTGGTTAATAAAACTCACGGCCGAGGAAAGTTAGTGCCAGAGTGAAAAGGAAGTTGAAGACTACTATGAATCCGATCAAAGCCCCGATCCCTATCCAATACCAATACGCATATGGAAAGAATCCTCGAGACTTCAAAAATTGAACTCCAAGTGGCACTGATGAGTTTGGAGCATTCTGCAATTTGTAAAACAGATAAAACAGATTATTTCATTTTCAAAAGATATATCTAATCAAAGAGTGGCTGTTCAGGAAAATTACATGTCTCCAATTTTTTCCAAGGAATTCGTTAACAAGTATCGCATTCTGCCCATACATCAATGGCGAAATCCAGAAACCCCATATCCACCATTTCTTTATGTCATCTGCAGTTGTCAGCAAGAAGAACCACAAAAATCATTCAAGTTTTAACATGATAAAATTTCAATCATCCTTTGAACATTTAGCAGAAACATTACTTCGTGAAAGAATAACACCACCAAGTGCAAAAAGTGCAAGTAGTGCAAAGGACCCGAAGGTGTTTGCAACGATCATGTTCCTTCCAGTAGCAGCAATGAATCGAAATAGTCCAGAGGCCATCTGATTAACCAGTAATAGTAACATGTACTGCTTAAATAACCTGCACATATTTTCCATACCCTTTTCAGTACCAGCAAGATCATATATGGCAGTCTTAAAGCATTTTTCTTTATACCTTCCAACATTAGGATCAAATCCAATGACATAATATGTCAGGAACACCCATACAGCAACTTCCACAAATGTGATTGGAATCTTAAGTAGCCAAGGGGGTAAAGAATATGCCCACGAAGGATAGAATAGGAGGTCCCTTTGCTTGTAGAACACAGGAAGCTTTGCGATTGTCATGGATAGCTCCGACATACCATTGAACATGATCATGACAGTACCAAAGAATAGAGCTCCAAGATAAATTCCTCCATCAGCTAAGGTATCTCTATGCATCTCAGTTCGGAAGAAGAGGGTCATTGCAATGAATGCCATTAAAGTGAGCTAGACGTCAAACCAAGAATAAGAAATTATTAGTACTTTTGCAAATTTCAGAGTAAGGCACTAAGATCACCAAAAACTTTTGATAATCACCTGGCTCAGCTTGAAGATATAGACAAAAGAATTCCTTTTCATGAGCAAGTACTCTCTTGAAAAGTTAGCTTTTAGCAGATCCATCTTTCCAACACCGTACCTTTCCGTTGCCAGAGCAGCTGGATGACTCTTGGTCTTGTCAAATGGAGCAGAAAGGTCATTTGATATCCTTTGCCCCACACTAAATGACTTGAATGCCTTAACAAATTCGTCGACAGTGACAAAGTTATAGGGCTGATCTTTTCGTGCCCAATACTGCTTCTGATCTTTCTTTGATGTCACCTGCAATGAAATCATCATTTGCAGAGATTAGGAAAGTTCAAAAGCAAGATTCCTTATGCTCTATTTTCTTATGGAAGGCCTATTTTGATAAAAACAAGACAAGAGTTATTTGTTATTTCTTACTTCCTGTAAGAAGTCAGCAACCCCTTTTCTTTCAGGACACCTGAACCCCATTTGTTCGAAAAACTCAAGCACATTTTCCCGAGGACCTTGGTACACAATTTGACCATCTGAGATGAGGATAATGTCATCAAATAGGTTGTAAGTCTCTGGAGCAGGTTGAAGAAGGGAGATAACTGCAGTTCCATTAAGAATGTGAATGGATTGCTTTAGGCAGTTGATAATCTGGAAAGTTGTTGAACTATCCAAGCCAGTAGAAATCTCGTCCATAAACAGTGCCCTTGCTGGTCCAACAAGCATTTCACCTGCAATGTCGATTGCATAACATGTTCATACACACACACAGAGATTCAAAAATCAAATAAAAACCCTTTTCTTTCTTGTGGTCATTGAGCTCATTTACCAGTCGTCACACGTTTTCTTTGCCCTCCAGAGATACCCCTCAACATTTCATCTCCTACCATTGTATCTGCACATACTTCCAATCCTAATATCTGTACAAGTTATGAACATTAAAGAAAGGCATTAGATAATGAAGCCACAGATATTTGTGTTAACTGAAGAATACTTTCTGATGGCATTACCTTTAGTATGTAATCCGTGACCACGTTGGTCTCCTCACCTTCTGCTGCCATTGCCTACAGTACCAAAATGGAAAAGAATTTAACTTCCAAGAGTCATCAATGAAACTTATATTAACTTATTGAATTTGACGAAAAATCACCATAGCTGTAACCTTATCTACACATGATATTTTTGCTCACCTTCATGAAGACATCAATATCGGGATCGGGTTTGATATTTGCTGCTTTTTCTCTTCTTGCTAACTCCGCTAACATTTCTGAAAGTTGCCAGAAACAATTACAGATATTTAAGCTAGAATTTCTTGACTACATATTGAAAACTATGCTAAAAAGATCAGATTGAACCAAAAAAGACAAGGACTTCTAATCTAACCATGTCGGAAACCAACTCCTTGGCACCTGGCAGAAAATGCCAAAGTTTCCCTTACAGTCATTTCTCCAATGTGGAGATCATGTTGACTGATATAGGCAGCTGTTCTCTGTGGGATGAATTCATTCATGCCGTGGCCATTGTAATTCACGTTACCAGAGACCTATAAGTGAAATGAAAACTCCTCAAATTAGATAAGAAAATCTTGAGGGAAGTCTGAAATTAATAGCTTAATCCTCATAAACCAAATAAAGGTACAAGGATATGTGAACACCTTTAGATTGGGATCAAGCTTTCCAGCCAATGCCAACAAGAGCGTGGTCTTTCCAGAACTTGGAGGACCTAAAAGCAAAGTCATTCTGCAACGTATGCACAGTGAGAATTACAAGTGATACAGATTATATATGAAAATTTGTTAATAGGTAGAAGATGAACAATCATATATCAACTAGCACTTAAATCTCACCTTGATGGTTTGACGATTCCACTAACATCCTTAAGAACGGTCAGATGTTTCTTTCGACTTGGGAGGATATGAAGATAATTCAACAAACCCTTTTGAAATAAAAATAAAAATTAGTAAATCTGCAGATCCATAGTTGGAATAGATAGATCATATGCCAAAATCGTAATTAATACTAAGATGATGACAAGCAGTTACCTCTACTATGTCGATAGTGAAGTTAATGAATGTAGGCAAAGCTCTGCTTCCTACATATGCCTCTGCCTCAATATTCAGATGCTCATATCGGACTTCAATTGTTGGCAGATCAACTCCAACCCTAAAAAACAGCAAGGGTATATTAAGCAATTAGAGAAAGAAGTATCAAGTTTAAAGCATCAAAGACCAGCTACTTTACACGATTAAAAACAGAGCTACTCTGTTTCTTCTTTTTCGATTCTATCTATGTTAACAGATCCAACTTCTGTTCCGAGTTCCTATCTTTTAGTAACTTCCACTGCTAAAATTTCTAGTAACCGAAAACCAAGTTTTGCTAACGAGTCTTTACCTATCAATACGATTCCTGAGTTTCAACAAGAATCTCTCGTTATCTTCTTCAGCTACTTTGACCAACCTCTCGACCAAATGCTTCCTTTCTTGGAATCCAAGGTTGTGTATATCAATCTCAGTAGCTATACCTTTCGATGCACTTGTTAATATACCCTTCCTCAAACGATCATATGTAGGCAGCTTCTCAAGAACAGCCCACTTAAGAGCCTCCTCATCGTCTTCTTCACGTGAAGAAACCGAAAAAGCATCCATGCCCGTGTTTCTCCATATTGAAGAACTTCCCCTTCTTATACTGTTACTTGCTCTATAAATATCACCGCCCTCCATTGTCGAACGATTAGCAGCACTGCAAACACAAAATGTTCTTCTTAACACCCACCAAAACTGACAACTTTCTGTATTTCACCTTCCTTCTCTTGATCTTTTTGCTGGAACTTAGTTACAACAAAGAAAAGATTTTTTTGAGCTGTTGTGCCAAGAGAAGCACAAGATGAGAGATGGTCTTATGCGAGACGTGGAAATCCAACGCATATAAAAAGGTGCAGATAGTAGGGAAGTGGCGGCTTTGAACTTTCAAAGCTGGCGTTTTCCAGGAAAGCTCGTGAATGGAAAAGGATAATAGTAAAACAAAACATGAGAGAAGTTTTCTATTATTAAATCGTCGGTTGAAGTTTTGCATACGCTCCAAGTTATCTGTAAGCCACCTTTGCTTGACCAGACCACCCCAAAATTCTGTACATTTTTAATAATATTATTTATAACAATAATAATAAATTTGACTTTCAAACAATGGACTTCAAAGTTTCTCACATTAAAGGGTTCCAACCCCCAACTATGCAGGGCTTCTCACACGTCTTCGGCTTCTAGAAGTCCTTGATTTTGAGGAGGGTCTGCCTTCCATTTTGGGGTATTACTTTTAGTTGGTGCCTTTACCTGTAGATTTTTGGTCAGTCTTCACGGGCAAGGAAAAAGACCCTTATCCACATTACACGCATACGACCACAATGGATGAAACATTCAACGCAAAACAGAAGAAAAAGTAAGCAAAATGAAGAAAAACGACACCATATTCTTCTTTTTATTTTTTTGGTTAGTTAATCAGTTTTGAATCTCGCAAAATTTAAAAAAAAAATTTGAAATGAAAGGTTGAGGAAAGTCTCAAGGGAATAAAGCAGTCTTTTAAAAAAAATCCTTTTATAAATTTTGATGACCACATGTCCCATAAAATAATTTAAAAATAAAGGAAAAGAAAAAGAAAGTAGGTTGCTAATGCTTCCATTATAAAATAATTCATATGATGCAACATACTTTAAATCATAGGGAGAGGTGGGCGGAGGAATGCGGGTCTTATGGTTTATTATTATTATTTCACTAAATACATTGTAGATAAGGGGCATGGGTATGGGTTTAAATGATTGTCCATAATTGATATTGAACTTGTAACTAAAGAAATTAGAAAAGCTTACTAACCTAATAATTGAGATTATATCTAACGAAAGAATTTGGCTCACTCTTTTTTTTTTTTTTTACCTACAAGGTGTTTTAGAAGAGTTCTAATTATAGAAAAATACATTTAAGTCATCCACCCTTAGATTAATTCATGCTCAGGTATGATAGGTTTTTTATAAAAAACAAAACTCTAATATTAAATTTTAAATGATTGTATATATAAGAGAGGTTCGAACCGCTCTTTATCTCTCAAACTAACAAACATGGTCACTAAACTGCCAAAGTTTTGGGTACAAATGAAGTTATCTTCTTCGGGGCGTGATAAGGTGGACAAGTGCACCCTACAACAGTTAATGCAGACAGAAACTATCGTTAATTTCTTGGTCGAGGCCTCGAGGGGTTGAAAATCATACAGTTTTAAGAGCTGGTGGCCCACCTTATACTGCAAATATCATAGTCCCTTTCTTGAATAGAAAATGTCTTCCCATCACTTTCTTTTTCATAATATCCACTTGGATGTCATAACTCATAAAGATGCTTGCTAGGGAATCCCTAAAAGACTGGTGTTAATACAGACCCCCGACAATAATTGATACATTGGCTTTACTCTCCAGTCAGCCCTGCAGAGAAAAGATGTTTGCATATATAATTATATATTTTATGTATAAAAATTTATAAAGGAATATAACAGGATAAGTTAAGAATTACCCCACATGCATGCACTTGATGAATACCAACTAAAGATAAACATCCTTGCAAGTTTTTAAAATGTGCAATTATGTGATCAATTTATGGGTTCATCAAAGAATTCCCCCGCATGCATGCACTTAATGAATGCCAACTTAAGATAAACATCCTTTCAAGTTTTTTAAAATATGCAAGTGTGTGATCAATTTATGGGTTCATCAAATAAATTGAACTTTACTTTTAATATAAAAGTAACGGGTTGAAATTCAAGTAAAAAATGAATCCCGATCAGTGTGGACTGGATTCATACCCGACCTGTGTTTAGAAAGTTTCATATAGATCTATATATAAAGGTTAAGATCTCCTGATATCATTCGTAAGTATAAGAATTTTTTAACCTGTTCGAAAAGCTTACGTTTCGAGAAAATTGTAAAAAGACGTTGATCACATCTTTGTAAGCGATTTTTATGAAGACGGTGGTAGATTCGCACTCGTTTCGGCTTCGAAAAGCTCGTTTGAAGTTATGAAATTGAAATAAGGTATTTTTCACAATTCTTCGTTATTGTCTTTTCACGTTCAATCTAGGATACGTAACTAAGGAATCGTTACGTGGTACACGTGGTATCAAAATGGTAACGTGATCGGGTGGTTAAAAATAAAGATTTTTTGGTTTCTTCTTCATGAAATTTTCAGAAAGTCTTTTTGTTTCTCGGTTCTTCTTATATTGCATGAAATTGGTATGAATGTGTTTAGCCTTGAGAAACGGGTTGAAAACGACCCCGGGAGCCCAAAGATTGGCCCAAAACACGCCAAAAATTGTCATTTTCTTGACTAGGCAATGAAGACCATCGGGCACATTTGGGACACGCGCCCGATTGGTGAACAATACCGCCCATAGGGTGGTACACGTGCCAGACACGCGATCGACAAGAATGAGCCACGTGTAGGCCCGGGTGAGCTCGCGTGGGCATACATCTAACACATGCCACGCACGTGCCACACAAGTTGAAGACATTTTGTTTTGCAACGCGTGTGACACACGTCCTGCTCCCTCTGACGCTGTGTTGATGTCAGCGTGCTACAGTATTTAAAAAAAACACACACACACACACAAAATTTTCAGATTTCCCGTAATAGTACCCCAGGGTATTTTGGGCCAGTTTCATGGCCCGAGAAATTCATAAAATGAAAATTTCCTTTTTTATTGATTTATTACATTAGTAATAAATTAAAGTTTAACTTTAGAAAAGGAATTAAAGTGTTCTGAATCTGATTTCGACTGAATTTTCATGTTTCAGACATCACATGAGAGAGATACTTCAAATTTTTGTGTCTCGGGTCTCATGTTTAGTGTTCATGATTGTATAATAATTACTCAAAAAAAGAATTAAGACATTCTAAAGCCATTTTTGAGTGAATTTTCATGCAATGAACTTGTCATTAAGGAGATACAAAAGGTTCTCATGTCTCGGGTGGTCGGTTTAGTGTCTGGTGACACATAATAGTCACTCTAATGAGATTTTCCTTTACAAAAGTCTCAAATAAAGTTTTCAAAGAACATCTTTAGCACGAGTATGTGACAATGAGACTGTACATTCTGGTTTTTGCATTTATTGATGTTACGTTGTCATATACTATATGTTCATAAAGAATATGAGGATGACATAAAGATGTATATCTTATAATTGTGGAATTTTTGCGTGCTAATGAGGATGTAGTCACCATAGGGTATTTCGAGTCAGTATTTTGAATTGTTCTTCTTACACGTTAGGGGATATCTCTAGTATTATATTTGGTTATTATTCCCATAGATGTTGGCTTTATAAGAGACTTTGAGATGTGCATAAAGGCATTGGATAGAGAAAAGTCATTGCTCGAATGATCTATTCGGCCAAAAGTGGTAGTGTCATGAGAGTTGACGGTTTGTACTCTGATTGCTTTTATGTGGAGATCTTGTTGTATATATTATGTATTCAGCTCACAGATGTTTCATAATATATGTGACCGGATTTTCAGTAAAGATACTATTTTAATGGCTTTGAGCATCGTTATTGTCCTACATTTGTGTTAATTTAAACAATGCCATTATGCAGTGGCCTTTTCGGTTAACAATATGAGTGGCACCATTGAAACCCTAACTAGTTTCTATACAAAGAAGTGAACAGAAGATGTATTGAATGTTATGAAGATAGCTAAGATTGATATGCCCTTACGGATGGATATGCCATCCTGTATTCTCCATGAGGTATGCAGGAGAAGTGGAGTAATGGAGTTCATATCAAGAATGATTCATCTTCACAGTAAACTGAAGATGCTAAATATTCCTCTTCCTGATGTCTTCATAGTTCACCAAACTCTGAATACCTTCCCTCTATTGATGAAACGCTTTTGCAGGATGAGGAATGGGACTTCAATGCTTTGATTGTCCATTATGTTGTTAAGGAAGAGAAACTCAAGCTCGCTACTCCTACAGCCCTCGAAGCATCTAAAGGGAAGGCAAATTTGAAACCCGTTAAGATCAAAGGTAGGAAACCTAAATCTTCTCCACATACTGATGTTGTTCAATCTAATGCTACTAAAGGTCTACATGATATAAATAAGCTAGCAGTATGAGGCCTAAAAAGAAAGACCGTGACCATCAGATAACTCTTTGGCTTATCAATTTATGAATCTGATTTGCGATACTCGCATTAAGTACTTAGTGGCTATGTAGTGGAGTATCAGATCAAGGTGCTTCCACGATGCATGGGTTCAAATCCAGGATAAAGCTAAATAAAGAGAAGGAGGAATTGATGATTGACAGCAATGAAAAAGTGGATGAAATATCTATAGGGGAATGTATGAGCTAAACCTTGCTGTAAGGTTCATGTTAGTTTTTACACAACACATTTTATGTGTGATATTTGTATCAATTTTAGACAAAGAAGGTTGACATTTTGTGTTTAATGCAAAACATAATATTTCAACTTTCTTATCATATGGTTTGTATAGAATGTGTTTTACCCTACATGAGATACATGTTTTTTCGTATTTTGTTGAACATGTCATGAAAAGAAGAACCTTGATGAATGAAAAGTCATACAAGATGTGAAATTAAAGTTTAGGCCACATTTCCAAAGCTAGGGTTGAGAGATTGATCAAGAAAAACATTCTCTCAATTCTAAATTATGATGACTTGGGAACATGTGATGACTGTTACAGGGGTAAGTTGACTAATAAGGATATTGAGGTCAACTTATGCTTATAACTTGTTGAGTCTGATACATACGGATATCAGTAGACCTTATATAGTTGCACTATACTGTTGGACCAATAGTGGTTGACAAATTAAATCCCACTTATGTTTTGATAATAATAAAATGTATAGAATTGGTTAAGAAATTATTTCAGGTGTTGTGGATTGAATTAAATCAAGACAAGTTATAAATCATGGTGAAATCAATAAGGCAATAATCCTCAAACATGCTGGAGACATTAAACATGAAGTTTATGGGAAGATTTGATGCAATATATCCGTTAGAGTCAGCAATAAGTCGACCAGTATATCATAAGTCGACTAAGAAATCAAGGATCATCAGATGAGGGTTGAAACAAGTCGACTAATGTTAAACAAGTCGACTACAAATCAAATGAATAGGATTACTAGTCGACTATCATGTCACTAGTCGACTTATCGAGGAGCAAAGTTAAAGCCTGCAGTGAAATATGTTAACTCTAGTTGACTATAACAGCTCGACTAGTCGACTATCAGATAAAGCTAAACAAGATTTATCCAAATCATTCACAAAAGGAAAGGAGGAAGTTAAGGAACGGCCATAAAAAATCATGCAATGGCTAGGAAGGTTTACCAACATCTATATTCTTCTCCAAACTTAGTATAAAGAGTACCAAATCATTCCACTGTTGTTCCAAATTTGCTCCTTATTGCTCTTAGCTTGTTTCAAATTTGTATTGAGCATTACTCTTTCATCGTTATCTCATTTCTCTTGCTAGTTGAGTGATTAGTGAAGAGTCACTTGTGAGGTAGGATTTGTGCCGGAAAACAAATCGTTTGTAAAGATAGCTTGAGCCGGAAGTCATGTGGTGTTGTAAGAGTGCACAGCTAAAAAGTGTGTAGTAAAGTGGTTTACTAAATCCTAAGTGGGAGCTTAGGTAGAGGACGTAGGTTTTAGCACCGAACCTCTATAAAAATAGTATTTGCTCTTCTTCCCTACTCTTTACATTTAAATTTGTTTAAATTGTTTTTGTGTGAATTAACTTCTGATTTTATTGT
>JANTPM010000005.1:6829038-6840634 GCA_025434745.1 Erythroxylum divaricatum
TTAGAAACATTTAGGAATAATACATATGTACAATATGAATCTTATAATTATAATCTTATTATAATTTCATTTGCAATGTACAATTATCCCATGGATTTTATCATATACATCTAAACATGTATAAGATAAATAATACCTTTAAATAATTTATCATTAAACTACAACCAAAACGATTAATTGTAGGGTATAAACCAACAATAATGAGTGATGGAATGGTTCGAGAGGCTAAAAAAAGCTACCTTTAAGATAAATACATACGATTTAAACTTATTGAGTACGAATCGATTCCTTTTATAAGAAAATTTACCTTTTAAAAAAGAAATTTTTCTTCAAAGATTCATCTTACTATCCCTACAAAGATAATTTTAAGAAGCATCTTTTATTTAAGGTATAAGTAACTAAGAACTATTTCCTTTGAACCAAGATTTTTAAATCAAATCTCTATTGAAAGTGGCTTTGCATGACGAGAATTGATTTTGGCATCATAGATATGGGAATTTAAGTTCCAAAACGTTAAGCATTTATGAGCTATATTTGGTAATCAATTTGTCTTTGATAAAGTATGTCCTTAATATTTGTGAAAGTTGTTTAGATGGAGAACAATATTGAGATTATTTTTCTAAAGGATAGTCAAGAAGGTTTACAACATCGATTGAGTTAATAAATAAAAATGTGTACGACTTAAGCAATATACATAGGAACTTATATCCTCAATGGAAGTCCCACAACTCATCTTAAAGTTTTTGGTTTCATTGCTTATGTGCTTATTCCTTTTTGAAAAAGAACAAGGCTTGATGAAAATAATGTGTAGTAGAATTTTATGGGATATAATATTGAAACTAAAGGTTATAGATTTTATAATCCTCTTATCACGATGTTAGTAATTAGTCGTGATGTTGTATTTGATGAAAAATGCATGAAAATGGGATAAGAAACAACAATTCTAGGATCTGTTTTAGAAGATAACCAAGGAAAAAATCCATTGGAGAATGGTGACAATGATGACTCTAGTCCTTCTACATTATAACCTAACCTAGCCAACTCACTTAATTCATCAAGTCCAACACTTTTTGACTCTCCTTCCTCTTCAAAAACTTCGCTACAAAAATGGAGGAACTTGATAGACAGTTATACAAATATAAACAGATGCCGTATTGTACAAGTATAAGCGACAATTTTATTTGAAGAATATTGGAAATTAAATGATTGGCATGTTGATATGGATGAAGAAATGAAGGTCTTAGAAAAAAATTACATTAGAGCTAACTAAACTTCCGAATAGAGTAAAAATCATTAATCTGAAGTGGATTTATAAGATGAAATACAAATCAAATGGGTCATTTTGGAAATACAAAGCCAGCTTAGTTCTTGGAGATTATATTCAACGTAAAAATGATGACTTTGAAGAGACATTTGCTCCGAGTGCATAGTTTGATAACAAGGGCACCCTTTTAGTCTTAGTAGCCCTAAACAAAATGGAACGTCTATTAATTTGATATGAAGTATAATTTTCTTAATGGTGCTTTGAATAAAGAAGTGTGTGTGCAATACTAATCATCAAATTGCTTATATGTCCACCAAATTACAAATTGTTGATGTGTTCACCAAACCACTTATTATGGGAGAATTTATTTTATTTAAAAAAAATAGGAGTCAAAGAATTTTTGCATTAAAGGAGAGTATATTAGATATTAGTACAAAAACTAACAAACCGTTTTCTTAGTCATTTGGTTAAAAATAAGTTCTCATAATAGAAGATATAGGCATCCCGGTTGTTTAATTTTTTTTAAAAACTCTCTGTTCTTTAAAATTCTTGTTTTTTTTTTATTTTTTAGTTTTCTAGAAAAAATCCTTCTCTTAGACTTCAATTAAAGATAACTGCGAAACACATGCAGTACGAATGTCATATATGAACTAATTAAATATTGTTTATATGACAATTTAATTTAGCTATTGAATTTAAATTAAACTAATTAAATTCAACTCAAATAAATAATTTGTTATAATTATCTTAAATTATTAATTTGAGACAATTTTAATTAGTTCTAATCAGGTTTAAGAATCATATTAGTAACATTTGATTAATTAATGTCTAATATTCATATTACTTGTATTTTGTCGTTATTTTTAATCAAAGTCTAATACAAATTATTTTAAAAAATTGAAAAGTAGAAATAAATTTATGAGAAATTTAAATATAAAAATAAATTTCTAGTCTTTTAAACTACATGAAAAATCTGTCTTTTACCCTAAATTCTTTTGGAAAGAGTCTTGTAATCAAATTTCAATTCTTTTTTTTAAATTGTAATCTGTTTGTTATTTTCTATCCTTAAAGAAAAATAAAATTTTACAAGTTGCATCATTTCACTATCTTTGACAAGAACAGAAACAACTAAAATTTTCGTGAGATAATGGATCCTCGAAGCATCAAACAAACAAAATTAATTTAGGTGTTTAGTTGCCTTCCATCTATGTGCTGTATAGTCTCTTTGAAACTGTCATCACTTGATTTTTGTTTGTTTTACACTTATGAGGCTGCCACTTATTTATCATTTTCATCACTGTTCCTGTCGCTCCTCAATAGATCACAAAGTCAGGCAGTAACTACAGACCAACCAGGTTTTGAGTGAATGTGAACTCAAATGTCAATTCCATGATATATAATATAGAGAGTTGTTAGGTCTTCACTTCAACGACATCTTTAAAAACTATAATTTCAGGTACTTGTAATGGTGATTTGTAAAACTATAATTACATCACTTTCCGGTTGTTTTATTGTCATTATCAAGCATTAGAATCAGTATTATAATCTACCACTTGAGCCACCTCTACCGGGCAACAGTGGCCGGATGCCGACTCCGCGCTGTCAAACATTAGACTCAGTGTTATTAGTCTCCCTCTCAACGCTATAAATCAGACGTATGGTAATATGGTATCATATTATGAATATAACCAGAAGGTAACCATGGGGTCGCATGGTCATCTATGTATTCCAACCATAGATTTTTCCAAGTCGAGCTTAAAGCCTGACACTCCAGAATGGGAAGTGGTTAAATCCCAAGTTATGAAAGCTGCTGAAGAGTCTGGTTGCTTCGTTGCATTGTGGGATGAAATTCCTGTACATGTTTACAAGGGAATGGAATATGAAGTAAAAGACCTTTTTGATATACCTTCAGAAATCAAAACAAGAAATGTTTCAACAGGGCCATATCGTGGTTATATAGGGCAAAGGAACGATATGCCGCTGTATGAGAGCTTTAGAATTGGACATCCCTGCTCGCAGGACGCTCTCGAGAGCTTTGTCCAGTGTCTCTGGCCTCTGCGAAGACCAACTTTCAGGTTTCCTGTGCATTAATTGTCGTTACCTTTGCGCATGTTTCCGGTTTCTTTGCTAACATATCCACTATTTCTTCAGTGAAAATGTGGCGTCTTTGTCAAAGCCACTGGCTGATCTGGAATGCTTAGTGAAGAGGGTCGTGCTCGAGAGCTTGGGGGTTGAGAAGTACTTGGATGAGCTCAAGGACTCAACTGCCTACAGTATTAGATTTATGAAATATAAGGTACC
The DNA here is from genome assembly GCA_025434745.1 of Erythroxylum divaricatum. Lineage (NCBI taxonomy): Eukaryota > Viridiplantae > Streptophyta > Magnoliopsida > Malpighiales > Erythroxylaceae > Erythroxylum > Erythroxylum divaricatum. The sequence goes on from JANTPM010000005.1 coordinate 6,832,604, forward strand.
CCAAAATGGTGAAAGAGATGAGGAAGGACTGCCTGCTCATCGGGACCCGAATGTCATCAGCATATTGTATCAAATTGAGGGTGATGGGCTAGAAATAGAAGCCGAATCCGGAGAATGGATCAAGATCAATCCTCTCCCTGGCTCCTTCATTGTCCTCTTTGGTGAGGCCTTGCGCGTAAGTCTCCTTAGTTCTGCCATAAATTCCAAGCAATTCAACTGGACATAAATGATCCTAGAAACAAGTACTATTCAAGTTGTTTCTTATTAACTGAATTAAGTGATTTGTAGGCCTGGACAAACGGTCGTCTGAATGCTGCAAAACATCGGGTGATGATGAGTGGAAATCGGCCAAGATACTCAGCAGGGCTTTTTTCAGTATTTGTGCAGGGCTTCATAGTAAAAGCACCAGAAGAGCTTGTGGATGAAGAACATCCTTCGCTTTTTAAGCCATTCATCTTTTGAGGACTTAGTAGGACTATCCCACACGGACGCCATGAGAAGATACAAGTATTTGGTGGATGCTTACCGTAATGTCTGATTCTATGCTGTGCTGTCCGCACAACTACAAACATACAAGCGTGTCTAAGAGTACCGCTTACTTGAACTGTCTAAGAGTTTGTTTCCCAAATTCTAAGCTCTGTTTAATGATTTCCAGCAACCCTGTTAGACCCGGCAAATATGTAATTTGATAAAATAATGTGCTGTAACTTTCCATGAACAAAATGGTTCTGCAAGATACAATTTTCTTTGCGACAGTACAACACAAGTATCTATACTAAATTCTAACAAATTGCATTGGTAAGAACATATATACGTACTATATACCTATTTGTTCCTCAGTCCTCCCATGTACCAGTAAATGAATACCTTGTACCACTTCTATATATGCATATGCAGGAATCAAAGTACAAAACAAAATTCTACCGTCTCTGGAAATTGAACGCCCTGATTGCGAATCCGAAAATGAAGGCAAACAGGACAGCACAACCAAAAACCACAACTGCAACTACTCCAAGAAAATCATGTTTGAAACCATAGTAATCTCTCAGAAACTGCTCCACTGTTTGACCACTTTCAATTTTAGTTTGAATGTCTCCGAACTGTGCTGAAAATAAACCGTACAATGTCCACGAAATTGGACATCCCCAGTAGTACCATCTCCACCAAACTGGCATTCTCTGTTATATTATATACCAAGCAGCGAAAACGAGGAATATCATTAGCTCAAAGCATTTGTAAGAAAGTGAATTGGTATTGCATGAGAGTTTTCAATACTTACAGGACGGGGCATTATGAATCCTGAAAAGAGGTTCCAGATTGAGTAAAATGCTGCAGAGATAATTGATGCTATGTGGTGGTTTGGTGTTATGGAAACAGCCATCATTCCATAGAAGGTGAAGTAGAGCAGAGTGAAGTACATGAAGAACAAATACCAAAAGAACTTTGCTGCAGTCCATTCGAATCCAATCATTGCATAGGTTATAACAGCATAGACACCGGCTTGAGCAAAGACATGTGGTAGCTCAATAAGGGACTGAAGAAGAAGTGAAATGATTGGTAAGGAGTAGTCCATGAATGTTCTGGTAGTCTACTAGAAGTAATCAGGAAATCACTTACCTGCGCCAAGGCATAGGGCATAGCTGAATACATTCCAGCAGCTCTTTCCCTGTAAAAGACTGTCCTCTCGATGGCCACAACAGGCTGCACCGATGATGCATTTTGCACACCCAGGAAGATAACAGCTGAATACATGGAACCCATAGCATTGAAAAGATCTTGTTGTTTGGACCTGCAGTTTTGGACACATGAACGTGATTACAGGGGGTATATAAAGTGCTTGTCTGTGGATTTTCACTAATGTATTGCAACTTACGTCTTGGAGCCAAGCTTCCAAAATATTGTTCCAAACATGATGGCTATAAATGTGGTGAAGAGGAATCTAACAGCAGTGTATGGCGGATTTCTCCAGTACGACCAATGTTGCTTCCATAAGCAAGCCATACATTGTGTGATAAATGGCTGGGAGTATTGTGTAGGGAAATAGAGGTCCTTTGAACCAGGAGCAGGCTTGCTTAACTCTGCTATCATTGTTTTATTTCTCCTGAAAAAGAAAAGGCCAAACATATGTAAAATCTGTAGAGCAATTTTCCTCTTTTTCATTTCAGTTATTGTAAGAACGAGGTCATCTTCAACAGACTAAAATTCACCATCTAAGTTGTTATTCGGTAAATCAACAACATACCTGTACAGGTCTGAATTCCTGTAAATGTCTGCAAAATCAACCCCCATAGCCATTTCTTGTGCTGTGGTTGTAACTTCTAACATCCAAGTTGCTGGATTGTAACCATCTGTGATCTTACTAATTCCTTGAATATCCTTTAAGAAAGAATGATACAAAATTAGCCAGTAAACTCAAATGCAAATTTTTACATTTAGAATATGAATAAAAACATTCACCTCAAAATATTTGATCAAATGGCAAGATTGACTACCCAGTGGTCCAACATATATCTCTTGTCCTCCTCGTTTCAACAAAAACAACTGCAATTGAGCGTTCATAAAAAAAGTAAAGTAAGTATGTTGAAGAACCTGCCATAAACTAGCCTCCCATAATCTGTCAGCATTGCTTACCTCATCGAATGCTTCAAATATATCAATACTTGGCTGATGGATGGTGCACACAACTGTTCTTCCTGTGTCCACAGTGTTTCTGACGGTTCTCATAACAATTGCAGCAGCCCTAGCATCCAGTCCTGAAGTTGGTTCATCCATGAAAATGATAGAGGGATTGGCTACTAGTTCAACGGCAATAGTAAGCCGTTTGCGTTGCTCGGTAGATAGACCATTTACACCAGGCATCCCAACTAGTGCATGACGCAATGGGTTTAATTCTACAAGATCCATGACTTCCTCAATAAACATCTGCAATAAAGTTTTACATTATTGGTTTTGCCATGAGTAGCTAAATGTTTTCTCATTCAGAAGAATCTAAAAGGAAAAAGCGCAAGGTCAAGCTAACTGTTTGCTAGAAAACACGAAACCGGAACAGAATGCTAAACTTGAATGCCTACCTCTCTTGTTTTGGCATCGACTTCAGGGGCAAGACGAAGCCAAGCTGAATACAGTATGGATTCATAAACAGTAACATGTGGAGAGTGAATGTCATTCTGCTCACAGTATCCTGAGATTCTAGCAAAAGTTTCTTGCTTCTTTGGGTACCCAGAAATCTTTATGCTGCCATCAATGTAACCTCCAGTTTTCCTGCCAGCCAAGACGTCCATCAGAGTGGTTTTCCCAGCACCACTGACACCCATTAAAGCCGTGAGAACACCAGGCCTGAAAGCGCCGCTAACACTCCTTAGAAGTACCAATTTATCATCAACAACTCCTTGATTCTTCATTTCCTGCAGCGTACAAAATCAACTAAATGACCCTATGCCTTCTTAAATTTGCAATTTTACAAGATAAATCTGATCTTCCCAACTGCCAATACCTGTGGCATGTCGACAGAGTACGTCACATCGTCAAAGGCGATGGAATGTGGTTCAAATGGAAGAACCATTCCTTTCTTCTTTTGACGATTGGCCTCATCATTGTCTTCGGTTATATACGACATGTTTCCTTCATCATTTCCACGATTTGATAACTGAATAGCTCCTCCAGTTTTATCATTGGATTCAGAATCTTCAGGAACAACAGCCTGAGCCTTCCCAAATGCTGCGTCGTATACAGTTCAAGACATTAACACAAGAATTCACATTCTGAAACCATGAAAACTTAAGGTGAATGACACTTACGGTCGAGGTAAGTAAGAGCCAAGGTATAAAGGAAGTTGAATATGAACATGAAACCGATGGTTGCTCCTATTCCTATCCAGTACCAGTATGATTGTGGGAAGAAACCACGAGCCTTCATTATTTGAACACCTAGTGTTTCGTTGTTTGAGTTTAGGTTCTGCATTTAAAGAAATAAATTGCGAGGTAAGTTGGTGATCCAGGGAAAGTACATTGAATTTGTATGGACAGTTCCTGGAATTTACATGGTTCCAACTATGTCCAAGGTACTCATTAACAGCTATTGCATTCTGAGCATACATCAAAGGAGATGACCAGTAACCCCATATCCACCATTTCTTAATGTCCTCTGAAACATCAAGAAAAGGAACAATGTCAGGCTTGACTGAACATAGAATTGGAACTTTAAAGCATAGCAGTACACTTAGTATACCTCTTGACAATATAAAGCCACCCAATGCAAATAGTATAAGCAGAGCAAATGACCCGAAAGTGTTTGCAACGATCATGTCCCTTCCAAGTGAAGCAATGAACCGAAATAGTCCGGAGGCCATCTGATTAACAAGCACAAGCAGAATGTACTGCTTGGCAAACCTGTAGAAATTCCATCACAGTTTGTATTAGCTAAGAATGTATATATATATTTACATATATGGTTCTATGAGCATAAGTTTAAGTTTCTGTAGTTTTGTGTATTACCTTCCAAAATTTGGATCAAATCCAATGACATAATAAGTTACGAACACCCAGGTAGCCACTTCTACTAATGTAACTGGGATCTTAATGATCCACGGTGGAATAGAAAAGGCCCACGCAGGATAGAACAGAAAGTCCCTTTGCTTGTAAAACACAGGAAGTTTTGCAATGGTCATGGATATCTCAGCCATACCATTGAACATGATAGTTATGACAGTGAAAAACAAAGCACCCAAATAGATTCCTCCATCATCAACGGTGCCTCGGTGCATCTTTGTTCGCAGGAAAAGTGTCATAGTCATGAATGCCATTACTACAAGCTGGACCAAAAATGACAAAGATTAACGGTCATGAGAACTACGAAAAACGACAAAGATTGATGGTCTTGAGAACTATGTTTTATGTTCAAAGTGGAAGCCAGGATAATGTAAATATTCTTGAAAATTACTTGGCTAATCTTGAAAACGTAGACGAAGGAGTTCCTCTTCATGAGCAAGTACTCTCTTGAGAAGCAGGCTTTAAGCAGCTCCATCTTTCCAATGCCAAACTTTTTGGTTGTTAAGGCAGCAGGGTGGCTCTTACTTCTATCAAATGGAGTTGCAAGTTCATCTCCAATCCTCCGTCCAAGATGGAATGATTGGAATGCCTCTGAAAATTCCTTGACCGTTACAAAGCGGTAGGGCTGATCTCTACGTGCCCAGTACTGTCGTTGATCTTTCTTAGACGTAACCTACAATCAAACTCATGGTTCATAAGCGTCATGGAAGTTTATGTAATCAAGTTTCTCTTCACACAAAGAATACTCCATGGAAATAAATGTAAAGTCCATATTTATACATACTTCTTGCAAGAAGTCAGCCACGCCTTTTCTTTCAGGGCATTTGAATCCCATATATTCGAAAAACTCAAGTACATTCTCTCGAGGACCTTGGTAAACAATCTGTCCATCTGATATGAGAATAATGTCATCAAACAGATTATAAGTTTCTGGAGCTGGCTGGAGTAGGGAAATAAGGGCAGTTCCATTGAGAATGTGAATGGATTGCTTGAGCGAGTTCACAATTTGGAAAGTTGTTGAACTGTCCAATCCTGTAGAAATCTCATCCATAAACAAAGCTTTCGATGGTCCAACCAGCATTTCACCAGTTGTGACACGCTTCCTCTGTCCTCCAGATATACCCCTTATCATTTCATCCCCAACCATGGTATCAGCACAAATTTCCAATCCCAGTATCTGTAGAGAGAAGGAAATAAATGAATTAGGCCAAATTGTGTTTGTGATAAACAATTGATGACATTAGTGAACTCCTTGGTGAAATACCTTTAAGACATAATCTGTGACAACGCTGGACTCCTGACCTTCTCTTGCTGCTGCCTGTAACACCAGAAGTGACAAAATTAAAGCTTGGTTAAACACATACCATTAATTTCAACACGGATGTTCGTTAAGGGAATGCTAGACTAGTGTTTTCACTAACACAAATCTGGCTCACCTTCATGTAGACATCAATATCAGGATCAGGTTTAATATTAGCCGCTTTCTCTCTTCTGGACAACTCCGCTAGGAGCTCTGCAAGTAGGTTTTTATGTCAGTACCAGTTGATGTTCAGATTTTGTCTAGCTACTACTAATTGGTCAAAATCATGTGTGAATATTTTCATCGGTCTTACCCTGTAGAGATCCAACTCCTTGGCATCTTGCAGAGAATGCCAAGGTTTCTCTTACAGTCATTTCTCCAATATGGAGATCATGCTGACTGATATAGGCAGCTGTTCTTTGTGGTATGAACTCATCCAGCCCATGACCATTGTAAGTCACACTACCAGCGACCTGCAAAATAAAAGTTAAATTGTAAATGGAGTCAAAGAGCAAAACTTAAGGGATAATAGTTACATGCTCAATAAGAGAATATATTGCAAGGAGTTATAACCACCTTAAGATCAGAATCAAGCTTTCCTGATAGTGCTTTCAAAAGAGTTGTCTTTCCAGAACTAGGAGGACCTAACAGCAAAGCCATTCTGTAACCAAACCACAAAAAAAAAAAAAAAAATCAGAAATGGATACTATGTATTCCAAGCACTACGTTGAAAATATGAAATATTGAAATCTCTAATTATATTTATCGTACCTGGATGGTTTAATAATTCCGCTAACATCCTTAAGGATGGTGACGTGTTTTTTCCTACTTGGCAGAATGTGGAGAGTATTCAAGAAACCCTTCAAAAGTCAAGAAAAAGAGATGATTAGTAAGATCAGAAAAACTGGACTTAAAACGGATCCATCAACTTAGTAATGGCTAGTGCTAAATCTTGATAAGTAACTACCTCCACTATGTTAATGGAGAAATTAACAAAGGTAGGCAAAGCTCTGCCTCCCACATAAGCTTCTGCATCAACGTTTAGATTCTCAAATCGGACTTCAATTGTTGGCATATCAATACCAACCCTGAAGCACCAAGCAACACTCGAGTCAGACCTCTATTAGCTTCGAGAATATACATTTAACTATAAACATCTACGTCTTTTAGCTGAAAGAACATGCGATAGAAAGAAACACATCCATCTTATAGCAAGTTGTAGATGAAACAAATGAAGATCCAACTAAGAAGAAAAGTTTGCCTTTTCACATTTTCTTTAGAATCCAAGCTCCTCTAACTCTAAGACTGTAACCACATGGGATAATATTAAAAAATCAAAGAAGAACAAGGTGACAAATTTACCTGTCAATACGGTTCTTGAGCTTCATCAAGAACTTCTCGTTATCCTCTTCAGCGACCTTTACCAGCCTCTCGATCAAGTTCTTTCGTTCTTGCCAATCAAGGTTTTGAACGTCAATCTCGGTGGCTCCATGTTTGGATGCACTAATCAATATGCCCTTCCTCAGACGATCATAGGTTGGTAGTCTCTCAAGCGCGGCCCATTTTAGAGCTTCTTCATCGTCTACTTCACGTGAAGATGTAGAGAAAGCTTCCAAGCCATTGTTTCTCCATATTGAAGAGCTTCCTCTTCGCAAACTAGAACTGGCTCTGTAGATATCAGAAGAGTCCATGGAAAAACAATTCTGTTTCAATCGCAACAACAACTAAAACCCAACAAAACCAAGTTTCAGTCTTTTCTCTTTCTCTATAAGCTTCCAGTCTTGGTGCTCAAAAACTCAAGTTTAAGAGCTCGAGAGCTGAAAGAGCAAGCTCACCAATGAAAAGGTGGCTTCTTGGAAAGAAGGAGCCAGAAGATTGGCTTATAAGGGGATAGTGTTTAAAACTGACGGCTGTTGAACGTTCAAAGTTGTACAATTTCAATGCAGACATTTACATTGAAAAGAAAAAGAAAATCAAAAACAAGGGGGCGAGGAACTATTTAGAGCTCTTTTTTTATTTTTCTGTTAACATTATTTGACCAAGATGTCTTGGCATTAACAGCTCTCTTGAAAATGTTTATATACAGTCTCCACGTTACGTGGAACATGAGGATATCGACTCAGTATCTATCTTTAGGCTAATATTATGATATTTTATTGTGTTTAATAAATTTTAATTATTTAT
>JANTPM010000005.1:6848684-6867125 GCA_025434745.1 Erythroxylum divaricatum
TATAGCCATGCATGGACAGATTAACTCAATCGCTTTGACGTTCCTAATATTTGGATGATCATGACATGTTACGAGACGTCAATCATGATTTATGATTATAAATTATTTAATTAGAGAATTGATGATAAATTAAAAGGAGTTTTAATTTATCTAATTCTAATTGTGAATTAGAATTAAAATCTATAATCATTGTCAATTTATTAGTAACCTAACGAGTCACACATCAATAAAAATTTATGAAAAAAATTAATTTAATTAAGTTAGATTTAATTATAAAATTTGAGAAACTTTGGAAATCAAATATAAGATACTTGAATTTATTAAAATTAAATTAATTCGAATTAGAATTATATTTTAATTATAATTAAAGAAATTTAATTTTAATAAAAGGTTGTCATGATTTTTCTATTTAAAAGGAAGAGTTTTTTAAAAGCTAGCACTTTTTGTCTTCTTCCTCTTAAAGTAATTTGAGATTTGCTTTGTGGATACCATTAAAAGCTGGACAATTGGACAATTCGTGATTGATCAATCAGAACAAATTTTCACAGATTTTTTAAAGGAAAGCGAACAAAGTACAATTTTTAAATCGATTCGTATTTTATTTAAGTTTAATCAATTGTTGAGATCCGCTCGGAATTCATAAAAATTTTTATTTTTTGCTACGCCCACGATTCGATCATGGCTAGATTTTAACATAAAATTAACTCGAAAAATTAACTAATTTAAAATTTTTATTATTAAATCGATCAAATCAGCTTTATTTTTATCACAAATATTAAATAATTTTTTAATACGCACTCTTTGCAATTATTTACTGATTTAATAAATGTCTATTAGTGGGATGAATATGAACACTCTTCCTTCCTGTTCTGTTTTGGGTTCTTTACACAGAATAAGCCAATCTTTCTTGGCGTCAAATGTCAAAGTTGCGCTTGGATCTGGTAATATTCGCCATTTGTTTATTAGCCATCGTAAAAAAAAAAAAAAAAGTTCATCGTCCCTGTCCCTGTCTCCGACAAGGCGGATTGTGATCTTGACTAATTGAACAGTCGGCTTCTAAAAAAAAAAAATGTAATTACTCTATCCCTCTAATCTTTTCTTCTTTTCCCTGAAATATCTTCATTAGCTCGGAATCAAAATAGAACAAGTAATCTTTGTTCCAACCGAATTGGTCAAAAGGGGGCTCTGTTTTTTTCCCTGAAATTTCTTGATCAAAACAAGTATCCATAAGAAGCAGCCAAATTCACCAGGGGGTCTTGGGTAGACACATGGAGGAGAAAAGAGGCCACCTTAAGGGTCTGAAATTCTCTGTCTCTATTTTTGTGTATTTATTTTGTTCTATTAGATTTAAGTCATTCACTTACGTGAGACCTACATAAATAAATAACTTAAATTTAATAAAAAAATAGATACACAAAAACAGAAACAGAGAGCACTTGTGAACTCGTACCAGTGCAGAATTTGAAAATGAAGCAGATACTGACGTCAGGTTACGTAGTAAAGGCGGGCTTCTAGAGAGGGCAAAGAATCTGCACTAAAAGTCTTTTTATTCTGGCGTCATTTGCAGCTATTCAATGCACGTTAAGTTTGACTAAGATGGTATCAGGAACTGGGGACCATGTTATCTTTTAGAATTTAATAAGTCTAATATAATATTTTTAAGTAAATAATCTCATTTAACAAATTAATGTTTCATAATTAAATAGTAACAAGTCCGCAATGATTACAAAATTTAATTTAATGTTAAATAAATCAATTTAATTTTAATTTAACCGATTATATTTTAATTAAATTTAGAATCAAATATTCTGATTTTTTTCCTAAAATACCGTTATTTTAATTCATACTTATTCTTTTATCGTGCTTTAGCTTTAGTATGAATTTTTTTGGTCCGGGACCGGGTTAGTCAAGAAATTGGAAGTCCACAAGATCATACCATTCAACGCAAGACGCCGGTGCAAGTGGGTAAAAATGAAAATGAAGAATGGACTGCGTTAGTCAGAAGTCTTCTTAGAACGGTATCTCCTGCACAATTTCTGTCCATAGCCTCTATTCCAGTCAAAGATCAATCTAGTGAACAGTTGCCCCTAGTTAATGTTTAAAGTCCTCGACTCTTATTTAGAATTCAGTTGATGGAACTGGAAGTCAATCAACGACTGCCAAGCATTAACAATTTCTTCTTTTTGAGTCAAACACGTATGTGCAACCCAAATTTTACTGGAAACAGTCATGACAGGACATATCGTGGTTTTCTGAAGTATGAGAGTCCTGATAGTGGTTTACCTATCTAGTTGTTCTCCTTTAGAAATGATGTAGAGTCCATTCTGATAACTGAACAATGTACTGCGTAGTACACATCCTTTTTATTAGCTTTGTATCAGCAACTCTGGTGACGTTCGGATAGAGAAAAGGAATGGAGATTCAGTTCCATCAGACGAGAGAGCAAAGAATCCAAGATAAACAGTTGACTACACCTTGTTGTCATATAACCAAAACCAGATTACAATCGGTTACTTGCATTATAACATGAGATGAATGAGTCCACACTGATGTGACCTTTTAAAGATTAAGCACGAGAACAATGTTGTCGAAGATGATCGATATTGCTACTGCCGGCATAACTGGTATCCAATTTATGACGATGATCTTATGATTAATGCCAACAAGTAACAAGCTGGAAACACTAAACAAGGAAGAGGGAGATATGTGCTTACCCCTGCTTCCACAGCAGTCAGCTTGGCTGAAAAGTATCAGGGATTTCATGATTCTGAAAGAATATGTTCTCCAGAAACAGCTTAATCACTTGGATAAAACTCCAGTCACCAAGAGCCGTGGCATAAAGTATGACAAATGAAGGGGTTTATTGTCAAGATAATAGACAGAAATCTATTGAAAAGCTGACATAACCATGGGTTTCTACAGGAAAACTCATAAGGCTGCTTAGATATTTAATGATTACGTCAACACTGCAGCCTGTGCAGACATTACCCTAGATGAAATATAGAGGTTGTCATCAAACGGAAATTGATCAATGAAGAAAATGGACATGTTACAGTGGAAAACCCAAAAAGTAGTACGCCCTTCCTGCACATATTTCAATCAACATAGTCTGCAAAATGTGCAAGAAAAGATAAAAATTAAAGGAAAATGTTTGAGGCCGATGTGGACACCATAAAGACTATGTGCACTTGATCAAACAAACTCATGAAAAATGAAATTGAAACCAAAAGGAAAAAGCTTCAGGATAGTATCAATTCAAGATAGTACAATTGAACTTCATAAAAAAATTAATCCAACAAAATAATAACTCTTTACAGTTCAGCCAAATAGATTCCGAAGTGCTCCAGAAGCTACCCTTGGTAAAGTAAACATCCATGTCGTAAGAAGAATATTACTTGGTTATGAGATGGAGAAAATCCACATGGCGGGATTATTTTTCTCAGTGATAGCCTTGAAGACACCAAGAAATATATAATATCAACTTTCACATTATCACACCATTTCAAACTTATCTCCCTTAATCTCCTACAGTTCTGCACCAGTTGGGTCACCCCTTTTGTTGTCACATTCAAGCAACCTTCCAGGTCTAGCTGTAACAATCCAGGGCATTTTTTTGAAATCACTGCCAATGCTTCATCGTCCATTCCTATTCCCTGTGCTTGCAATATCTCCAATTTAGGAAGCTCAAAGTTTAAATCAGTATTCTTTATTCCTATACATCTGTTCATCTCCAAATGAATAATTTCCCTGCAATTTCTTGTAACTTCTTTGATCCCTTCTTCTGTGATAGAAGGACAATAACTAATCTTTAGCACTTCTAATCCAGGGCAAGACAAGGCAATATCTTTTATGCATTCATCACTCAAGTTATTATTCCCTGTCAAGCTTAGAGACTTAACTCGACGATTGGTCGAATATTTCACTATATGCTCAACACCAAGATTAGTCCTCTCCAATCTGAGATCTTCCAATGAATGACAGTTTTCCATAAGTGTAAAGAAGGTTGAGCTTGTTAGTCTAGAGCACAAACTGAGGTTTATAAAGCTTAAGTTACAAAGATAATTGGATAGCTCAACAATGGACTCGTCTGTAAGGAAATTAGCCCCTTCAAGATCCAAGTATCCAAGTGACTGATACTTGTGCAGCAAACAAGAGACTCCAGCAAACGAGAAATCATAACAATGGGAGATAGTCAACTTGTTGAGTGGAAGACAGGATTCTGCAACTAAACCAAGTAATTCATCCGAGATAATCGAATTTGAGAGATCAAGCTCACTCAAACATTTTGCATAAGCAAACGATGCTTCAAAACACGAATCAATAGAAGGGATTCCAATTCCATCCAACGAAATTGAACTCAACCCAGAAATACTTCGCATAGCCATACCAATCCCATTCTGAGATATAAAATCACAGTCACGTATCACTACTTCACTAAGTAACCCACAATTCAAGGACAATGCAAGCAGCGACCTATCTGTAATAAAATGATTACCAGAAACATCAATCTTACGCAACTTCTTGATCTTCGATGACAAATCAAGCATCCCCTCATCGGTCACAACTCCAGCAAATCGCTCGAAACTCAAAGATCCAGTTGGGTTAAAACGCGAATTATACATCGGAAAACCGATATCAAGCTCCTCAAGCATCGGAAACAACGACCCAATTTCCGAAAGATCACTATCTCGTAAAGAGCCCATCTTTGAACAGTTAAGCCTCTTCAAATTCCTCACTTTCGATCCCAACCTTCGCAGACCGACCAAAGGGAAGTGGGATTGGCCGGAAATATCGAGGGATTCAATATCTAATCCAGATAGAGAGATTAGGTCGAGAACAGAATCAAGGTCTCCGTAAAAGTCGCACACTTTGATGTGCGTGAGATTAGGGAATCTGGGTATTATACGGTGAAGAAAGGGGGCTGAGAGAGAGGAGACGGTGAGAGTGCGGCGGAGGAGATTGGTGATGGAGAGGAATCGAGTGGAGACTAAAGAGAGGGGTTCTAAGTGGCGATGGTGGTCTAGGGATTTGAAGATCAGTTCCCAGCATTCTTCTGGTAAGTGCGCAGGCTTGTTGTTGTTGTTACCTTGCTCCATTTGGTGTTTGAATGGCCAGAGCAGAGCAAGTGAAGGAATCTGTGGAACGTTAGTGTTCAAAAGAGGGAGAATGAACGGAAATTTTTGGCTTTGGGAAGTTTTTGATGGGTGTCCACATCGTAACGGCTTTATTTGAAATTAGCGTCTTTCGGGGGACACACTTTCCCTTCTGGGGTTCGTCAGATAACAGAACCAGAGAACAGAAAAATCACTCGAAAGGCAAATCTCAGCCTTCTTAGAAAGTAACTAACTCATCTCAAAGTTAGCTCAAGATTAAGATTAAGAAGTTTGGACATTATTATAAATTCTTGAATGTTTTTATAATTGTCCGATGTGAGATTTCTGACATACCCCTTCAGTCTAGAGCGAGATTGAACATTTAATAGATATATTGGACAAAAAGACGTAACTAGGCATCACCTTAAATTATCGAGACAAATTAATTTAACTCTGATAAGTAATACCATATTAAAAAGTGCCTAACTCATTCTAAAAATTAGTTAAAAAGTAAAAAATTTATACATTATTATAAATTCTTGAATACTTTTATAATTATCCGATATAGGATTACTCATCATACACCTTTAAAACACTCAGACACTGGTACGCTAAATTGTACTCCTTTCTTTGATTAGTAGCATTGTTGGTCTCTTCCTTGGCGTGTTTATTTTAAAATATAAATTTTGAAATGAACCGAATAACGAACGAACTTGTACTGTTCACGAAGAAAATTATAGGAGGAATATACAGCAGGCATTGTTCAACAGTTGACTGACCAAAACCAAACGTACTCAACAACTTAATTTAAGAAAAGACAAAAGCATATCTGACACCCGAGGCAAACGAACCTGTCTTCTGCTTATTTGTCGACAGATTATGATATATATCTAATTTTAAGGATTAAAGGACTCGATCATAAGCACGGTCAGATACAGTTGTAGTAGAAGCTAAAGTGGCGGCAATTCTATACTCGGTGGTGTCACAGGCTCATTGAACACATCTGATGTAGGTGGAGCATATGAAAATGGCAGCAGCTCTTGCGGATTTTCTGGCTGCTCCGGCACCAGAGGAGGCGCAAGAAAAACGTCAGGTACTGCGGGGATTGACCCTACAGGTGGTGCAAATATAAACGGCTCTTGTGGTGGCAATTGTGGAGGGTCAGGTGTTGGAGACGGTATTGGGACAAAGGGTATCGATGGAAATCCCTCAGCCGGTGGCAAATCTTGCCCCGGAGGTGGTTGTCCAATCGGTAGAAATGGCGGCAAAACTTGCTCTGGTGGCGGTGGTGATGATGGAGGGAAAAATGGTATTGGTGTAGCGGACTGATCATCAGGTGGAGGATCAAAAAACGTAGGTGCTGGTGTAAATTCATCAACTGGTGGGGAAAACACTGGAACAGGATAAGGTGGTGACTGTGTGAATGCATCAGGAGGTGTCAGCCATGGAATGATTGGTGATGAGGCTAATTCAGGCGGTGGTGGTGAAGGCACTAGTGGTGGTGATGGGAATATAATTGGCAGGTCAGGAGGTGGAAGAGAAGGTGATGATGGTGGTGGAGGGGAAGGAACCAATGGAGGAGGTGGCGGCGGGGATGGAAAGGGAGGCGGAGGCGGGGACGGGGAGGGTGGTGGTGGCGGAGATGGAGAGGGTGGTGGTGGCGGGGATGGAGATGGAGACGGTGATGGCGGGGAAGGAGAGGATGATGATGGAGGTGGCGAGGCAGCTAAAGGTGGTGGCGATGGAACAATAAGAGGTGGAGGAGATGGCACGATGATTGGAGGTGGAGATGAGACAAGCGGAGGAGGAGAAGACGGTGGCAGTGGTGGGGGTCTCTGGCGAGGAGAGGGTCTCGGTGTGGGCTGAAAGGGGTTGTCCGGAGAAGGTGTAGTAGGAAAAGGCCATTGGCCACATGTTCCAAAGAGGAAACTAAATAAAGGGTCACAGTTGGAGGACGAGGACGGCGATCCTCCTCTTCCTCTATTCCTACCAACACCACCTCTGCTTCTTCTACTGCCTCTGTTACCGCTACTGTTTCTGCTTCTTCTTTCTTCTCGGAATATTATGCGTTTGTGTTGGTTATGGTGAGGCTGCGTAGCTTCTGTGAGTGTAGTGGTGATAACAAGCAGAGCTAAAAGAACAGTGATCACTATGTTCACTTCCATGTTTGGTTCCTTCGATAGCTGCCTTTGTTCCATCGACTATGGCAAAATTTTAAAAATAGAAGGCTAGAGATAAGCATTAAACAGAGAAAGGCCAGCTAATGTTTACGAGTTTCAATAGAAATGGAGAGTGTTAATTGCTGCTCTTGGAGGCAACTTCGCCTTACCTTACCTAGTGCAAGAAAGTGAAGGGGTAATTGGTGTGTGTGTCTTGTTTTACGTGCCATTGTTGACAGGAAGAAGAAGCTTTAAATGCAGTAGCTGATCGCCATGCAGCATTTATTTTCTGCATAATCCAAACTGTTAAATCATCAAAACATGGCGGTGGAATGGATTTAACTAACTAAATAGTATCTATTAGTATGAACAAGGTAAAAAGGGGAGAGGATTGTGCGTGGTCGTGGGTTCGAGCTGTGAGAGGAATAGCTTTTATTAAGTTGATGTAATTCTCCTGGTGATAAAGGCCCATCTGTTAAAATAGGTACCTCTGATACTATTTAGGATCAAACTTAGATTTACCTATTTATAAATCTGAGTGGATGACTCATAAGTCCCAAGTAGTCGAGCTAATCTTAGACCTGAGTTATAAAAAAAAAGTAAAAAAATAAACATACTAATCTTTGCTAAAATTTTTGGGTGGGTTTGTTTGTTTTTTTGTGTGCCCACAAAGTTTTTTAGGAGATTTTAATTATAGGAAGATAATTTTAAGTCACCCATTCTCAAATTAATTTTCGCTTGAGTCAGATAGGTCTCTTGCGAAAAACAAAACTCTGACTCTAAATTTTAAACGGTTACATACATGAAAACAGTTTGAAACCGCGATCTCCCTTGAACTAAAAAAATCCTTACTAACTCACCTTCCCCTTGGATTTGTTGGGTTTGTTTTTAATTCAGAAAATCATCTTTTCCTTGGAAGCACGTGAGAACGTTTCTAACCGTAGCTTTTGATATTGTATGGTTAGTTAGGCCTTCGTAACTAATTAATGGGTCTTCAGGTAGTCTAGTTGGGCTCTATGTCCTCCTTTTTATACAGTAGGCTTGGGATGGCCCATTGAATAGGGTGGATTGAATCATGGAGTTATAATAGCACCTCTAATCTCATGGCTCATTTTCGTAACTTTAAAACTTAATTGAAGCTAATGTTCTAAAAATTAAATGACATTTAAAGTGTAAAGATTTAATTAATATTTGATTATCATAAAATTGATAAATATTAAACATAATTAAAATAAGATTAAAGAAGCATATTATTCTTATTTGTATAAGAAGTTAAATTTTAATTAAAGAAAAAGATTGCTGAACAATTTATTCTGATTTATAAAAATTGATTTGTTAATTAATAAATCAGTTGATTCTTAGAAACAAAAATCATTAAAGTAAATTAAATTAAAAATTGATCAGTTCAAAATTTTTACTACTTATTTGATAATATTATAGAATTTAATGTTTAAAGAATATTTACTCCATCTTTCTATCTAATTATATTAAAATGTTAAAAATTTGCATGTGCAACAAATAGATGGATTTGAAAAAAATCATATTTTATAATAAATAATTTCAAATATATGTTAAATATATTAAATATTTACTATTTAATTTGCATCACTTTTTTATTGTCACATCTACATATAGGTCTACCGAAAATAGCCTCTTTATTATGTAAGAGTAAGACTGCGTACTACTAGACTTTTTCAGACTTTACCTTATTGCGAAATTTTAGACTGAATGTGATAAAGATGATAATGATGTTAGTGATGATGTTAAATATATTAAATAAGTCAAATTAACATACTCAATGCATAAGCCTCTCTCGTTTAAATTTAATTTTTTAAAACTCGAAATTTAATTATTTTAAACAAAATAATATTATTTTTTAATAAAAATAAATTATTACATATTTTTAATTAAAAAATTATTTTAAAAATCTCCGCTCTCTAATTATCATTTATGTTAAATCGTGATTAGACTTAAAACGTGACTATTTTTATACCGCGTATGTTAGCTTAGCGGTGGAGCCATGTGATGGGACTCACAAGTAGACAACCGCTTTGTTTTTTACACGTGACGCTCAATTATCTTTAATGAAGTTCAATTTTAACAAATTATTAGACTTTGATTTAGTGATAAGAAAATTAGAGTATGTCTTTGTTATTTAGATTAGACCAAAGCATTAATTAATTAGCCAATAAGGAAAATTCCAAGAAATCTGTAGATTATCCAACAAAACAAACAATCCACATCCCATGTTTTTTGTCCCCTTCAAACAACTCTTGAACGCTCACCATTCAGAATTTCATTTAACTGCCACATGATTTCATGTCCACCTGTTCCCCTCTTCATGCTCTCTCTCCCCCCCCGCCCCTGTCTCCAACAATAAATATCTCCAAAATCTAAAGAAGAAAAGGCAAAGGAAAAGTGCTTTCTTGGTGTCCTCTGCTTGGTGAAAGCAAAGCAAATGAGTACTGTTGTTATTAGATTCCAGGCTTTCACAACACGAGCAGACCAAAGAATCTTTACTTTTTAACTACAAAGACTGCTCCTTTTCCTCTCTCTCTCGAACAGAACATGAATCTGTCTGTTCTGTTCATATTCTTCCCCATGTGGGCATTTTCAAGCAAATGTTTGTTTTTCTTGGTTGATGCTGTACATGAGTCAACTGCTTCTGGGTCTTCTCTTCTTTCTCAGAAGGAAACCAGTTCTGTGCTGACTCCAAAAATGGAGGCTCGGTCTCCAGGTATTTTGACAATGCACTTTGCCTTCTCTTCTCTTCCGGTATCTGGGGCCTTGGTGTTTATGATGATCTGTTAGTTAATTCACGAGCTTCCTTTTCAATGCGTGTTTTACACTCTTCAATTTACCTCCGAGAGCAAATGTACTGGCTTTCGTGCTCAAGTTTGATTTCTTTCAGCAAAAGAGTTGAGAGAAATGCTTCAAGTTAAATTCTTGAGTACCATTCTGTTTTAATACAGATCAGCAAAATGGCACCTGAAGTTTGACTTTTGTTATTAACCTTTTTTTTTTTCTGATTTCGGTCTGTTTCGGAGATGGGAAGCAGCAAGACTTTAGCTTTTACAAGTTTTTCTTTTCTCCTTAAACCGTCAGTTGGAAGCAAAAATCGTAGATGAAAATTACGTTGGTCTTTTTGTATCTCTACGTTGAATTGATCACTTCGGAACTAGACTTGATTGTATCTTTACCAATGCTTTTCCAAAGACGATCTGATCAGACATTCCATAGCTTGTCTATTTCTTAGTGTGTTTCTGGCTCACTGTTTATGCAGGGACGACTGAGGTTCTTGCGGTTAAAAGCGTTGTCAACAAAGAATTAAACGAGAGAATTCTCATAGCACTAGTTGTTGCTTCCACTATACTTGGTGGAATCTTGCTCTTTTTCTTATGGTTTTGCATTTATAGATTAAAAAGGTCGAAGAATTGTAGCGTCGAAAGCACACAGAACCCTGGTAAGTTTACTAATGCTTGCAGATTATTCCTCGGATTGGTTAATTTCTATAATGCTTTTTATTCTTCTCTGTAAAGCTTGTTCAGCTCTGTTGCTTCTTCTTTGAAATTTACAGATTCTGTGGAGGAGCATTCCTTGAGGCAAGGTTCAGATTCATGCAGATCCTCGAAGACAGCTGATGAACATGGTGCAGTTACAGTTATGGACTATCAGTTGTTAGAGGCGGCAACGAACAATTTTGGAGAAGAAAACATTTTTGGTGATGGTGGTCATAGATGTGTCTATAAAGCCCAATTCGATGAAAAACGCCTTGTAATAGTGAAGAGATTGGAAGGTAGGGGGCAATACGTTCAAAGGGAATATGAGGTATGTCTAAGAATTTAGGTGGATATATGTTGCTTTGAGTCTAGATTGTAATGATCTTCCTTGTTCCTTGCATCCTTCTCCTTTTCGTTTTCCTCAAATGATAATGGAAAGTGCAGAATGAGCTGAATTGGCTGACAAAAATTCAGCATCAGAACATAATCTCTCTCGTGGGATGCTGCACTCATGGTGAAAATAAGTTTCTTGTGTATGAGATGATGCAAAATGGTTCTTTAGAGGGTCAATTGCATGGTACGCTTACTTCCTCTATTCTCATTTTAAGTGAAATAATAGACATCTGATCTACGATTCTCTACTATTGATTATGTTGTTGACAAAAATTGTAGGACCTACTCGGGGATCAATACTTACTTGGCAGCTGAGGATGAAGATTGCTGTTGACATAGCTAGGTGAACCCTATATTGTACTTAACTTTATTCCTGAGGATGAAAGTTGCTGTAGTTTCAACAACTTACCGCACTGTGTGATGGTGTAATAGGGGACTGGAATATCTTCATGAGCATTGTCATCCTCCCATTGTCCATGGAGGTCTGAAGTCATCTACTGTTCTTCTGGATTCCAACTTCAACGCAAAGGTAGAAAAACATTGTGAGACTGCAATCATTTAACCTGTCTTGATTTTAATTCAGCCAACAATGCACAAGGATTCACATGCTTTTCTTGGTTGCTCACTTGGACTTATTTTCTCATTCTCTATTTTGCAACTAGCATATTTACTTTAATCAGTTATTTCTTGATTCAGCTTTCTAATTTTGGTACTGCTGCACCTTCTGGGATCCGTAACAGTAACGTAAAGCTCTCAGGAACATTAGATTATGTAGCACCGGAGTACCTTTTGGATGGTGAGTGGGAGTTTCTACGTATTGTTGATGTCTATAAGATATGCTTCTGTAAATAAAAAATGCTCGATCAGTTATCAGTGCAGCTTCTGCTTCTCCTTTAGTGAATTCATAAAATTTCCTTCCTCTGCAATATTAAATAGATCTTTCTTTTCCCTTTTCAATAGACTTTTTCACGTTCCAGCTTTATCCTGAGAATGGAGATTCTAAATGCTTAGATTATCTTAAGGAACTTATATGTTCATGTTCTATTGGAACTCAGTTTTATGAACTTGCAAAATTTGTCAAAGGTTTCTAGATGCATATGATCTACTTCAGCATTTCTATCTTGTCTTCATGGTATTCCCACATGCATTCTAAAAATGGAACATATTCTTCAAGTATGTCCTTGTTTAAGTTCTTCCTTTGAAGAATAATAGTTCAAGAGGAATTTTCGTTTCGCTATCTCTCATCTTAGACTTTGCTCCGATTAAGAGACTAAGAAAGAGGAATTCCATTTATCAGGTTCAAGTATGAAGACTTGTGTCTCATGGCTTAACCAAGATTTTTGGCTATCAGAATGATGTTTAAAATAGTTAAACATTATCACTGAGCTTCCCTCTGATGTCAAAAGAGATGGTAGAATCAGATTCAGTACTTCACAAAAAAAAAAAAAAGTACACAGTGTCTTTCTTTTGCCTTTATGTGCTGTTTTGAACTTTTAATCTTGCTAAGTGGTTTGTGACAGAATTATATCCTGTAATTTGTTCTCTTCTATAACAGTGTAATTCCAAGTGATCTTTTGAAGAAAGATGTGTAACCATTGCATTCTGCTTTTTCTAGGAAAACTAACAGATAAATGTGATGTCTATGCTTTTGGAGTTGTGCTTTTGGAGCTCCTGACTGGAAGAAAACCAGCTGAAAGTGCCTCACCAGGAAGTCCGGCCTTAGTCACCTGGGTATGATAAAAAATGATGTTCTTAGTCATTTTGATTTAATGTTACTAAAATGGATCTTGGGATTGGAAACATGATAATACGACTATTTTGACAGGCCTTGCCTCAGCTGACAGATCGACCAAAGCTTCCAGCAATTATCGATCCTGCTATTAAAGAGACTATGGACTTGAAGCACTTGTATCAGGTAAATATGCAGGAAAGCTTTTTAATCTGTTTTCTATTAATATTTCTGGTTGAAGAATCTGTATCGCGTGAACTGAGTAGGTTGCTGCGGTGGCTATACTCTGTGTACAACAAGAACCAAGTTATAGGCCGTTGATAACGGATGTGCTTCACTCTCTCATACCTCTTCTACCTCTAGAGCTTGGAGGCTCACTAAGAGTTACAGAACCTGTACCTTCTGCCCCTACTCTCTAACTGATGAAGAAGTACGTTTCACAGCTTGTATGTCTTACTGTTCCATCTTTAATTTTAGAGGGCTGTTTCATTTAGATGCTTGAAATCGATTGTCATCTCTTCTTGCTTCTGCTTAGTGTTTATCTGTCAATTCTTTTTGTTTCTTATTGTCACAGTTACATGATGAGTACAATCAATTGTGATTTCCTACATGCAGATTTGTTGATTTTTTTTAACTTCCAATTGGCATTGAAGCTTAGAGTACTGTAACGCATTTGTGGAGAGAGGAGATATTTAGAGCATTTTTTGGATAGAAGAAAGGGGATGGTGATCATGGTTCTCTGGAGGCTTGACCTGTGGTGTTGATGGCATTGGTTAATAACATGGATTTTAGATCATTTTAACTTGAACTATTACTTATCAATGATGGTTCCAAGTTCAGGAATTGTGAGCTCAGCTGCCTGTCAACTGCTGCATCTGCTCAACATTTTCTACCGCACATCTGCCTTTATCTGGCAAGTGTATAATAGAATGCCAAAACTCTTAATGTTCAACTTTCTCATTACATATTGTTACAATTTTATAGTTTAACATTATAGACGCAGTCATCTTCAACTTGCTATCAACTTTTTTTTAATTATGTTAACCTTTTATTATTGTTGGTAAGAGAGTTGTTGGCAAAGAGCTCGTCTAGTCCGATCCAAAGTCACGCAAAGCTCCTTTTTCGCAGTTCGAAGACTAATTGGGACACAGGAGAATTTTACTGTGTGTAACACTTGACTATGACGTAGAACTAATCTTCAACTGGTCGAAGATAACCATGATAATAGTTTTTTTTTTGGGTACATCAGATAAAACAAAAGAAGACTAGCCTCGACAAAAGGCCACTCTATAAGCATCTGCCTGTAATAAACAAACAATACCCAGAGGAGGTCTATTCCAAACACAAAGACCCACTGCCCGAATCTAGACGAGCAAGAAAGTCTGCACATTAATTTCCTTAACAAAAGGAGTGAGAAAATTTATAGTTAATGCCACAGCCAAGCAAAGACTAGATATCACGAATAATATGAGCATGAGGATGAAAATCGATCGAGACTTGACGGTGAGCAACAATCCTGAGGGCTTTTAAAGAATCAGACTCGATCACTAAATATTCACAATCGAGACAATTTGCCAATTCAATGTCAGAGTAGATAGCCCATAGCTCAGCAGTCATATTAGAGATTACATCAATAGAAGAAGGAAACCTAGTAATTCAACTACCGGTATAGTCTCGAATTAAGCCTTTATTACCAGCTTTACTCGGATTTTTTCGAGAACTACTATCAATATTAAATTTCCACCATTGAGTCTGAGGTGGGAGCCATGAGACCATTCTATAACTTGGGAAGGAAGTAGTGAAAAAAGAAGAGAGCTTTCTGATAGTCAGCCCAAAGAAAGTGAACTTAAGCAATTTGTCCATAGACAGACGTCTTCTTATGTTCAATAGCAGCCTTATTGCGATATGTCTAAATAATATCCAAACCACATAGATAAATAACCAAACTGCCTTCTCATGATTAACTTGCGAACAGTGTAAAGAAAGTTAAGCAAATAAATCAAGGTCAAAAAAAATTTTCTCGTCAAAAGATGATATGAAGTGCAACCAAAGAGGATTGGAATGAGCACAGTTATGCAAACCATGTAAAGTTGTCTCCATAATAGAACCACAACGATAGCAAATTGGAGACTCACATAACCCACGAACATCTAGGTTAGCATTTGTGAAAAGGCGATCCCAAACTGCAAGCTATAAGAAAAACTTGTGTTTTTGGGCTACTTTCAACTTCTAGATCCAATTCCAATCAAACTCCCCGCCAATGCAAGGGACAAAGTGATGAAATCATATCCCGAACGAGTTGTACAAATGCCAGTCAGATTACGAGACCATATAAGCTTATCTTTAGCAGTATGAGTTATAGGCAAAGGAACAACAAGTGTAACATCCCACTCCCACAAGATACGTACCCGACATCTATGGGTGATATCCGAGTCTGCTCCCCACGAAGGCGGCATGCTAAAACACTCAATCATTCAAAATTTGATATAAAATTTTCTTTTGAAACCATAGCATAATGTGCGAAAATTCATAACCAATCCGGGCTCACTTTCATTCATAAACATTTTCAATCAACGCAATACATTCAACAAAATTTTCAATAGCCATTTGGGCCCTCTCATAAATACACAACACTTTAGTCATTTCGAAATACAAATTTATACAAAAAGTTGCGAAATATAAAATCAAATATAAAATACTTGTCAAAATTTTGTTACATTACAAAAACCATACACAAACATTTCCAATTTGAAAATTTATTTCAAAACAGAAATATTCGAATATACAAGTTACAATAATTGCGGAAGACTTAATTTGATACAAAATAAAAGAAATACTAATGCAGACGCCAAATGATCTTGACCTCTATCTCTTACTTGCATGTCGTAGGTATACTCCCGTTTGTCTAACGAGGTACTCTTCAAGCCTGAAAAATAATTGCAAATCTTGGGTGAGTTTTGCAAACTCAATGAGGTAACCATCATCGATGGTTCACTCAATTCATGCAACACACCATTTCACATAACATGTAATTCACAATTTTGCATAATAGATCATGTATCACACTTATACTCTAGCATAGGAAATTTTGGCATTTCAATCAATCAAACATACTTGATATAAATACCTATGAAATGCTCACAAAGCATTTTCTATTTATTACATTGTTGTAACTGAGTGCCTGAACTATCCCGTATTTATTTTTATACTGGGCTCATTAATAACTGTCCCTTATCCACTTAGGGGATACAAGGCTCATTATATATAGTGAGCCTTAGGCTCTTAATCACTGTTTAAGCTTGAGGCTCTTTTCAATCGTTGAGCTTTAAGCTCTGATCGGTGGCTACTTTGGTCACAACTGTCATTATCTGATTATGCATTCATGAATGGAATGCATGTACCATAATCACTCACATTATAAAGCACTTAGGTCTTTACATTCACATTCAAGCAGCACTTTAATATACATTCCACATTCACAATCATCGGACCTTCTTTCTGGAATCAACAATCCAACACATTCATTTCACATTCATTTATCATTCAAAGGATAATTTAAGCAAACAATAATTAAGAGAAACTATCTAGGTTACTCACAAGTTGCTCTTGAAGCTAATTCCTAGTAGTTCCAGCAACGTCTGAAGGTTGACGTTCCAGTTGCTCCTCTATATCAAACAATATACACATATATCACACCATGCACAATTATAATTGTTCAATAATGCACATGGATGAAATGAATTATGTACAATGCATATTCATGACAATCCCGGGTATCTTTCCTTTAATTTCATTAAAAAATCATTCCCATATCAAAACTCATCTAACTATAATTTATACTTAGGTTTATGCCTCACTAAAACCATTAAATTCATAATTCATTTCTCATTGGATCACTTCAGATTTTTCCAAGACACACATTCAGGTCTACTATTCACGTTCAATCAGAAGGTGAAAACGATGTAATTTGGTCA
Source organism: Erythroxylum divaricatum (assembly GCA_025434745.1). Taxonomy (NCBI): domain Eukaryota; kingdom Viridiplantae; phylum Streptophyta; class Magnoliopsida; order Malpighiales; family Erythroxylaceae; genus Erythroxylum; species Erythroxylum divaricatum. The sequence continues at coordinate 6,865,533 of JANTPM010000005.1, forward strand.
AACTATATTCTAAAAAGTGTTCCTCTATGTCTTATGTTTCCATTGACACCAAAATGTTTCAATTTGGTTAAGTAATTTGGACGATATACCTCAACAATTATCGGGTTCTTCACATTCAAAAATAGTGTACTATGTACAAATTCCATCCAGAAATTAAATATCTTAGAGCACGAATCAAAATTTGACTTCTTGAGACAATTTGTAGACCTATATCTATGATTTACTCCAAATTAAAAATCATCTCATTTGTAATTCTATAGATCCTGATATAATCAAAATACTGAATTGTGTTCAGGAAGAAAATCCTGTTTCACTGTTCCAACAGATTCCACACTTCAATTTAATCAATCTTTCTCAATTCAATTCACAATGCTACAACAATTTATGGAGGGAAAGAAAAATGTATTAAGAATACATTGGTTTAAGAACCAGATCATTTATAGCTCTAGAGAAGAAGTTATAACAAAAAGATCAAAGTATGTTCAAAAAAATAATCTCCCTTGAATAAACGGGGAAGTCGCAATCATGTACATGCACGATCGCGACACTTCGGGTGGTCCTACGAGCTCGCAATCATGCACATGCATGACCGTGACATCTCAAGTGGTCCTGTGAAGTCTCAATCATACGCATGCACAACCGCAACACTCCAGTGGACCTGCGAATCCTTCTTCCTCTCTTCATTTTTTTTTCTCCAGCCCTTCCCAAATCAGAATTTTGGTTACTATTTCTTGATCATTTCAATAGTGAAAATGAAGGATTTAGGCCAAACTTTCTACTAAAAAATTATTTATTTATGTCTTAGTTTCCAAATGAAACCAATTTCATGCAATTGGGTTTGATATTTTGCAAGTTATGCTAACAACACTATAGACTGTTCCAAACCACGACAGAACCCACTAATTCAACTTTCAAACTCTATAACTCTCTATGCAAAGCTCCAAAATTTACAAAATTTATATCAGTGGAAAGCTTAAAGAAAGATATACAACTTTTATGAAGACAACTTTGTCAAAATAGCTCTATAAAAGTACAAAAAATTCATGGAAGTTTCAGATCAAAAATTCATCTCTCTAACCATCTTTCCTCAGAAAATTTCTGGATGACTTCCATTTTCTAAAATCCAAGACTTCAAATTTTTATTTCTAGTTTTTCTACTCCATTTTATTAAACCCATTCACCATAAATTCATACCACTCCAAAATATACAAGTTTAATCAAAAACCACCAAAAGCCAAAAATTCATATTCATCCTATTCATACTCTGTTACTTTTCTTCATTTTCAACTTCCATTCTCAATCACTATTCTTCCTCTCAACTTCCATTTAAACACTCATTCCCATCTCAAACCATCATTTGATAATTGTTATTCAAGTCAAAAACTATTTCCTTGATCATCTCTAAGTTTTCATCAACTCTTGTACAACACACATATATATAAACTTGCACAGTGAAGAACAGAGCACATATCACCTTTCCATTTCTAATTTTCTTCACTAATCCTATACAACATTTCATTGCTATTTCAACTCCAAAAACTATTTCCACAACATCAGATCACTAAAAATCCATCAAAAACTAAATAACACTAT
>JANTPM010000005.1:6875928-6888898 GCA_025434745.1 Erythroxylum divaricatum
CAAAATGTCAAAGAGACATAACCTAAATCGGACTAAATTTGCTTAATATGCTAACCCCTAATTTGGGGCGTTACAGAGTCAGACCTCACTAAGTAAGTCTATATATCACTCTAAGATACCCAATGATATATTCATATAATAGATAGTTTATACGAGTATAAACACATATATATAAGCATGATAAATCACATGCAATATACAACAAATTGTGAGGAAAGAATATATGCAAGATCCTAATCTCCAAAAGTGAATCCTCATAATACTACAGATGATTGTAGGAAGCTAAGCATCACTAAGGACCTAATCATACACCTGTACTCATATAACTATAAGACTCTCTTAGTTTAAACTGGCTGTCAAAAATCAAACATCACCAACAGACTAGCCCTCATTTAATACGCCCAAAGTTACATTCACAACGATAATATTCATGTCAAGTAAGAATTTGACTGAGAGTCAAGCATCAACTAGGATTAGTCCGTATCATATTTCAATGTGATATCATAATTATCTATCATAATCAAACCATTGTACACCTAATCTTGATACATATCTGTAGCACCCGAATCTCATAAGATACGTACTTGATATCCCGAGTGATATCCGAGTATGTACCTTGCAAAGATGGCATGTTAGAACAGTCAAACAATCAAAACCCGTTACAAATTTTTGAAAAATCGCACGCATATGTAGGAAAACAATAAACAAATAGGGCCCACTTTATTCATAAACATTTTCATTCATAAGTGTTACTACACTTATTGAACATTCTCATTTACAAACATTTTCAATTTGAAAAGTCATTATAAAATAGAATTATTCACATAACCGAGATATAATAATTATAGAATACATAATTGATACAAAAGTAAAGAAAAGCAAATGTAGAAGTGAACTGATCCTGACCTCAATCTCTTACTCGAATGTAGTGGCTAGACTTCTGTTTGCCTAACAGGATAACTCCTCTAGGCCTGAAAATAATGTTGCAATTTTGGTGAGTTTTGCGAACTCAAGAAATGAAGGATGACTCACTCAATCACATAACACATCAATTCATATAATCACATAATTTACATCACTTCATCAAATCAACATGTTGAGTCATAGACATTACATATTCACTTAGATCATATATCACATTCAAAAAACATTCAAACTATTTAAATTATATACATCATATGTATATGCAGTGCTCATGAGACTCACTTTTATTTATTATTTTTTGTGATCGAGTGCCTTTCACTAGACCATATCCCTTGTGGAAACCGAGTTTATGTTAGATAATGTCTCATATCTCTTAATAGATACTGGGTACAATAGCAACTGAGCTAGGGGCTTTTTTCACATTTTGAGCTTTAAGCTCTTTTTACTGGTGACTCCGGTCACAACTGTCTTTATCTTTCATGCGTTCATGTAATGAAATGCACCACGTTTACATTCACGTTTATCTTTGAACTTTGGTATGGTATTCAACAAAAATGTTGAGTAATCACATATTTCGTCAAATTCACATTCAATGAGCACTTCCAATATGTATTTCATGCATCAAGCACTTCGAATATTCAATGTCCGGAATCATCATAATCACATTGACATAATAATTCAATACAAAATTTAAACAAAACAAGCATTTAAAGTAAGACTATCTAGGTTGACTCACAGTACGTTCCAGATTAACATCAGCTTTTATGATCCGGAAACATCTGGATGTGAACATTATATATTGTACATTAACACTATGCAATACACACATTACACGCACATTATTAATTGTACAATTATATAAACATTCAATTGTACACATATGTATATGTTTTATGTATAATGCATGCTCAATTTGACTATTCCGGGTATGTTTCCATTATTCTCGTCACAAGATCATTTGTATACCAAAACTCACATATGTATAATTTGAACTTAGGTTTACACCTCAATAAAACAAATTGAATCTAAATTAATAACTCAACTGATCATTCCAGTTTTTTCTAAAAACAGATTTTTAGGTCCATTTTGTATGATCATTTACTCTGTACTCAACTTCAAAAATATTTTGAAACTATTAGGGACAGAATTAAAATTCGATTTTCTTCAAGAAATTTGTATCCATATGACTATAGTTTAATCTAAATAAAAAACATCTCATTTGGATATCTACATATCAAAATATGGTCAAAATACCAAAGCATATTTAGTGATAACACTCCATTTATTATATTCCAGCACACTTCATCATTTTCATCATAAATTCATCAATCTTTTTTGAATAAATTTAGATGGCCATAAATTTTGGTGGAAAGAAAGAACAATGTTTTTGGAGTTTGCTGGTTCAAATTTCACATCATTTGGAGGTCGGGAGAAGAAGTTATAGCCAAAAGATTGAAAAATGTTCAAAACTGTCATTTTTCGGTAAGCCTCCATTATCACGATCGTAACAATTCCAATCGGGTGGGTAATGTCACTATCGTGCACTAGGAAAAAATCACCAATGTTACGATCGTACTTGTGCACGATTGTGCACTGTCTAGTTTCTTCTCCAGATTTCCTATACTGCAGATTTTTCTTCTTTCTCTTTTGCTTAATTTACCATTTATAACTTATGTCTATCATTTTCTCTTCATTTCAACTCCTATTCAGCTCAATTTATTCACAATCAAATCACAATCTATGATTGTTCACAAACATTAAAGCATAACCCATCACTTACGCATCTTCATCATTTTTTTCTACACATGTTCAATTTCAATTTCACTTTCATTTCACTTCTAACTATCACCTTAATTCTTCCCATTTCAAGACACTGCACTAGCCTTTTCTTTGGTTTTAAACTCATTCTAATTCATCTTTATAACAACTATCAATAATCTATATGATCACACCTCAAAACAAAATATGAACATATATCGTTATGCATGTTTCACTCAATACATCAAGAAGAATAACATACTACTTACTTGTTTAAGCTTCAAAATCTTCAAATCACTCTTAATCCAAGCTTTCCAACATACACGATCATCATCATCATTCAAGGTAGAAGAGTTAGGTCTTTTAGTAGCAATGAATCTTGTAGAAACAAAGTGAAAGAGTTGGACAAAAAGCAACATGATTAGGGTGGTAAGAGTTTCATAGATGAAGGGAAGAATGAAGGAGATGAGAGTATTTTTTGTAGGAATGAAAGACACGAAATTGTCTTTCAGTTGAACAATAATGTGGTTGTAAAATATATTATAACACCTTCCACTTAAATGATTTATGCTAAATAATACTTAATTGCTTAGTCCATTTGTCTCTAATTTCTAATTCAATTGTCTCCCAATTTTCAATAACACTTGTTATTAAATCTTAATGTCAGTTATCAATAGTTTCTATTGTCATTTGACATTTATTTCTACTGTCATTTATCAATTGTCTTGCCACTTGGCATCTTTTGTAGTCAAAAAATATCCACAATTTCAAAAAAAATCTCAATTTTCACCAAAAATTCTAAATAAATAATTTAATTTACCATACCAATTTTTAAGGTAAAATATTCTCAATTCATATCATAATCACATTAAAACTATCATTTATACCCAGAAAATTTCAAATGAGTGCATGAATAATTTATTATAATGTGTGCAATAATCAAATTCACATGTATATATACTAACATTATGCATGAACATGAAATGCATTTTTCTAATATTTCATTGATATCTCATATGTACAATATTTTAGGGTTCTAATCCTTATTATAAAAATGGGACGTCACAATATGTATCACGTGGTACATCTTCCACATTTTTCCTCTTCGACAATTACAATAAGACACATCCACACACAAATCAAATATTAATAAGACAAATTTTCATAATTGTCATAAATGCATGCAGTATATTATAGGTATCTAAAGTCGTATGTCTATACTTAGATACGGTTATATTAGGAATCCTTAGATCATGGCATGTTGTTGAAAATTATGAAATTCGAACTAAGTTTATAGAAATATTAAGTTAGATTTGAATTTAAAAATAAAATTTAGATTAATTCAATTATCATAAAATATATACAAATTTATTTGAGCTAAAATTTAAGTGAGCTTAGTATTAAATAAAATTTTAAATATACATTTTAAATTTAATAATATATAAAGTCAAATTAATTTTCTTAACCTCGTCCAATGTCTAAATATAGAAATTACCCTATTTTTTTAATGCAAAGATGAGTCTATTTATTTTTGAGATATTGCCTTTTGGTTTAAATTACATAAATTATTTTAATAACAAAGGGTTTATAACATATAAAAAGTAATTTAAATATTATATAATTAGCTTAACTTTTTCCTTTCTTCTTTTTTCTTGTTGTTAATAAGTGGGAGAGAAGAGAGAGCAATATGAATATGCTAAAAGCAAAAATGGGGAATCCATTGAAAGAAGGAATAATATAGTACGAGGACAGGAGCTGGTTGCTGGTTCCAAGCCCATTGGCTGTCCAATACACACTATCTATCATTACGATTTATTCCCACCCTTGCGCTGCATCCTACAAAATCATCCCAAACAAGCATTTGATTATTCCCTACTTCTCACTAACATCTCTTCCCTCTCACGGAAAAAGCTCACTGCTCCTGTCTTCTCAATCACACCGTGTAGTGCTGCTGAATGGTGTCAATGTCAAGTCCCTTTAGCTTCACCACCGACTCTACGTGACCCTTGAGCGTGTGGAGCTCCCTTAGCCTGATTATAACTAGAGGGGCCATCAGTGGAACTCAAACAAATTGTTAACGGTGATAAGAACAAGAACGAGTCTTTGTTTCTGTTCAACATTACCTTGCAACTTCAGCGCGCCTCTTGGCCTGTTCAGCAATTTCAGACAACTCTCTGTAGTTGGTCTTATCGTTGAAGAGTTCCGAGCTTTCAGGAGGGTGCAGCCCATGTAGGGTGCGTTGAGCAGCAGCCCATTGAGCCTCTCTCTCTTCTTTGCCATAGTTTTTCTTGGATGTGAAAGCAGTCTGCATAGCGAATTCAAGCACAAAAGAGAATTGAGAAAAGTATTCAGATGACGATCAGAAGGTGTTCGATTTTGGTTTTTCCAGGTACCTTGTTTTCGATCAGGTTGTCCCAGGCTTTGCCACTCAAACCATACCTAATGATGAACTTTAGAATATCAAGTGGGATATAGAAGACAATGCTGTAGACCCATACAACTCCAGCCCATCCCCATCCACAACCTTCAATTTTTGCGAAGCTCCAGTTGGCATAAACAGCAATGATTGTTGCAATCTTGATGAACATGTTTTTATTAGAATTCGAGTTATGTTGATGATGATTGAGAAGTTCCAAGAAACAATTAAATGTAACTTACTAGTTGTGCTATAACAAAGGCAACAACAAGCAATAGACCAGGGCGTTCCACGTAAGACCAGCTCCGAGACCTCGTGACAAAGATGAGTGCTTGACTGACTATACTGACTTGGAGGTATACAGCAGCTGTAAGCTCATTGTGGTTGTCTCTGATAGATCTAACCCCGAATTTTTCCTGTTAGTTTAGTGTTAGTATGGCAAGCAAACTTTCACTTCTAGCACACATATTTCTATGTAATGGGAGGGAGATGAAAAGTTAATGGCATTTTCTTACAGAGAAGAAGTCTGTTTTATGAGCAGCCCAAAAGAATATCACAGTCATGATGGCCAAGTATGTGCCAAGAACAACTCCAGTGGCAAATATTTCCTTAAGCTTCCATGAATCGGGAATGGGAGAAGGCTTCACTCTGTCCTTAGAAATGGTCATGATTGTCCCATCATTGAGTATAGCAATAATTAGAACCATGAAAGGGGAGAAATCAAATTTCCAAATCAGAGCCAGAAGCAGGAAACCAAGCACAATACGGATGGTTATAGAAACAGCATAAATAGTGTAATTCTTCATTCTCTGGAAAATTGCTCTGCTTGTTAAAACGGCGCTGACAATCACACTTAATCCTGGCTCTGTCAGGACTATGTCAGAAGCGCTTCGTGCTGCATCTGTGGCATCAGCCACAGCAATTCCAATGTCCGCCTTCTTCAGTGCCGGTGCATCATTCACTCCATCTCCAGTCATTCCACATATGTGCTTCCTTTCTTGCAGCCTTTTGACAATTTCATATTTGTGCTCTGCACGTCTCCATTTGTTAGTTTTTTGACCATGAAAATTGTACAAGCAACATGATCTTTGCAATTTTCGTCTTCCAATATAAAGGGTTGAGTTTTATCTGCTTACCGGGGAAGACACCAGCGAAGCCATCAGCCTTTTCGATGAGCTCATCCACAGGGAGGGTAGCAATAGCAGAGTCCTTGTCCTGTCCAAGCAGAGCAGAAGAAGGATACATGTTGGTTCCCATTCCAAGCCTGCGACCAGTTTCCTTGCCGATAGCTAACTGGTCACCAGTGATCATCTTGACATTAACTCCTAGATTAAGGGCACGTCTAATGGTCTCTGCACTGTCATGCCTTGGAGGATCAAAGAGAGGTAAGAGACCCACAAATTCCCATGGACCTCCAGAGCTTTCCTTGCTTTTCTCTGGTACAGTCTGCAATAGTGAGAACCCAAAGTTGAATCAGAAGCCATCACAGAGCACTAATTTCTGTGAACACAGTCATGACAGAGAAAGACTACAAACTCACTTGTCTCCCGACAGCTAGAGAGCGGAGTCCTCTATCAGCAAACTTGTCAATGATGCCATGGACTTTCTTTTTTACATCGTCACGTAAGTTGCACAATTCAATAATCTAGTAATCACATCAGATATGAGATATGTGCTTATGTACATGTCTGATTTATACAGCGAAGCAAAACCAAATTCAATAGTCATCCATAAGAGGATCCATTACCTGCTCTGGCGCACCTTTGCTTACTCTGTGCCAATTGCCACTGGAGTCGATGTACGTTATAGCTGTCCGCTTGTCCACAGGATTAAAGGGAAAAAAATGTACCTCTGTTATGCCTGCTCTTGCCTGAAGAGAAGAAAGTTGGAGCATGACATACCTAATATGGTTAAAAAGAACATGTAACGTAAGAGTGCTAATGTTACAAACCTCCTTGGGGTCGCCAAGCATCCCAACAATGCATGCATCAATGGCGTCCTGGTTCTCCACCCTGGAGGCCCTGGCCCCTAGTAAAATCACCTGGTCTTTGTCTACATCGTTAGCAAATACCTGAGAATCAAACCGAGAATCTCAATGTCAATATCATGTAGGAATTTGTCGGATAATAAGAGCATGATTTCCCAAACTCAGAACAGGTTTTCTTAAGCAATGTTCATCACTAATTTGTCATACTTTACTTTATGATATTAGGTTCATATTGAATTAAGTGGTAACCTCAATCAAGGTCTTGTCTACAGTAAGCTTGTTGAGAGTAAGAGTTCCAGTCTTGTCACTGCATAGAACATCCATTCCGGCCATTTCTTCAATAGCTGTCATTCTCTTGGTGATGGCTCCTTGTTCTGATAGACGGTGGGAGCCAATGGCCATCGTCACAGATAAAACTGTTGGCATAGCAATTGGAATTCCGCCAATGAGGAGGACCAAAAGATTGTCAATACCAGCCCTATACTTTCTGTGCTGAATTGGGTACATCACTATAATCTCTACAATCATGCCAATAGCAATGGAGCAGATGCAGAAGTTCCCTATGGCTGTCAACACCTGATCAAACCATTAAAATCCAGATACCCATCAGGAATGATTCAGAGCTAACAGATACTTAAGAGACATCAAATCTTTAGCGGAAAGTTTTACCTTTTGGAAATGACCCTCTTGATTGGTGCTGTCAACGAGGTGAGCAGCTTTACCAAAGAAGGTATGGACTCCAGTTGCAATCACAACAGCCTCAATCTCACCTTGCTTGCAGGTAGACCCTGAAAAAATTTCATCACCTGGATGCTTTGTCACTGGCAAGGACTCACCGGTGAGAGCAGATTGATCAATCTTTAAAGGATCTCCCTCGAGAAGCCTAGCATCTGCAGGGATGATATCTCCCAACTTGATGCTGATCACATCTCCAGGGACCAAGATAGCTGCTTCTTGCTCTGACCACTTTCCATCTCTTAAGACCTGAAATATTTCACATTTCAATCCGATTGGTAAATTTGTTTTTCCCCTTTTTTGGCACATAGGAAAGCTAAAATAAACGAACAACCCTCATTTCGTGCATCCAGGGTTAGGGAGGTACTCAAACCTCCTTCCTGATCCTGATGATCAAATTGTTGTATGATAAATATATAAGATTGCATTGCTGGTGAATTCGGAGAGACCTTGGTTTTAGGGGCAAGACCAGCCATAAGAGCAGCTGCAGCATTTCCTGCATTGTTCTCTTCAATGAAACTTATGGTGGAGTTGATGACTAGCAACACCATAATACCTAGGAAGTCCTGCCAATCCGGTGGCTTTCCCTACACAAACAGAGTTCGAATTAATACCATGAGTGGATTTTCTTATACGCTTGTTCGTGAATATTTGTATAACATTAATGCTTAATGCTTACTCCTCCATTGGCCAAGGCAATGGCCATTATAGCAGCCACCTCCATGACCCACGAGAGAGGATTCCACATAAACCCCAAGAACTTCAAGATCTTGCTTTCCTGTTTTTTTTAACAATGGTCAATAACTTATCAGTTTTTTAATCTAATTTTCGCTTGTAAAACGCTACAGTAGAAAAGAAAATGAGAAATTGCCTCCTTCTCTTCGAGCTTGTTGGGGCCAAAGATCTGGAGCCTTTTTTGCCCTTCATCAGTACTAAGACCCTCTCTGGTGCATTGCAGTTGCTGAAAAACTTCTTCAACTGGTATCCTCTCCTGTTACACATTATTACATTCCCACATGACAACATTAAAACGTATCCCTTCCCATGTATTGTCTGTTAATTGTATTGCAACTCGCAACACATTTACTGATAAATGAACTAATAAATTAAAACGAAAGCGAAGAAACAGAGTAAGAAGAACTAACAAGATCGACGTTCTCGTTTTTAATTTCCTCCAAGCTAAGGCCTTTGGTTGCCATTTTCTTTCTCTGTCTTGTTGAATTAAACTTTTCACTTTGATCTTTTTCTCTCTGGTTCTTTGAGCTCCAAAGTTGGCTTCTTTACATAATTCTTCAAGTGTCTGTTCAAGTGTATCAACCAACCTCCCTCTCTTATTAGGTTTACTTGGTACTTTTTTTAGTATCTTTCCATTTTTATTGAATGGTGATTTACATATGGAGGAAATGGGCATCCAAGAAATGAATTGAAGAAGGTTGAATAATGAATTTCTGCATGTGGTTAACAAAAAAAACTGGAATGCAAAAGCCCCACGAAACAGTCTTTGAAAAATTGAACCACATCTCAGTATCTCACTACCCAAGACACAAGCGGAGGACTTGGGACTCTTGTGGGTCCCAGCTTGCCACGCTCGTTGTCTAATCATATTACGAGTGGCGCTATTTGGTTGGATCCGAGATTGCAGGTAACTCGTCAAATAGGTAACGAATATAAATGTCACTTAAGCACGTGCTTTGAGAGCAAAGCTAAGGTCACAGTGGATATCTCATAGTTACATTCTTACCATGAATGGCACGAATCGTGTGTGGCACTGTGTCTATGTGGAGCGATGTGATTGGGTGGTTCTAGCTCGACTCTAAACAAAGCAGTGAGCTCTCAGTGTTCCATTCTCCAAGCTAATGCTGACAGCTTACTTAAAATAAAAAGAAATCTATAATTTTTTAAATAAAAATATAATCTCTTATAATAATATATGCAAAATACTAAAATTCATAAATTTGAAACGTCCAAATAATACAATATTCTATAAATATTAAACAATATATTAGATAATAATTATAAATATTAGGTTAAATTGGAATGGTTTTAGGGTTTTTATATAATGTAGATTCCATTTTTGTGTTCTCTTTCTGTACATGTGTCATTTGAAAATTACCTCTATACTAGTTAAGAATAAGGCTGAATATTATTAAACCTCCATAAATTCTGCTGATCATAAATTTTGCGATTCAGCAGAATTTATATTGATCGTTGTTGTTTAATTAACTTTAAGTGTAATATACGGATTGATTTTTAAATTTAAGCTCTTTATATTTAAAACATTAAACTAAAAAAATGGGATGAATTTATACAGATGTAATTAAGGTTATAGTCTAGTCTTTTATAACATAATTAAAAGCTTTTTTTTTTAATGTAGAGACGAATACGCTAAGAAGAGAATGATCTTGGGTATGTTTTTGGGCTCTATTAGGCTTGTCTGTTTAGTAAAATACTGATAATCACTGACGAGTGTTGGACTTGGGAAGCTGGATGGAGATCTAGGCTTTCGGTCTGCCTTACGGGTTTAACAAGTTAACTATACAAGGGCCTTAAGCTTCCACTTCCAATAAGTATCAGTTGATTTAGACTCTTGGGTCCTGACATTGACACGAGCTTACAAGTGAAGCCCATAAATAGGTAAATTCGGGTTTAATCTAAAATAATATCATAAGTACCTGTTCTCAAAAGATGGGCCACCATTAAGAGGATTACATTACCTTAAATAAAAGCTGCTCTTTCGAAAACTTAAACTCATAATTTTCACACAATCCTTTCCTCTTTTTCACCGCTAGGTTACCCCCACAAATCTTATGATCCTAAATGGTATGCATAAATAGAAAAATATTGCTCTCCACCAAATGCATTCAATGCTATAGAAACATCCCAATCTAAACAGGTGGGAAGAATAAGATTGAGCGGAGGACCGATGATATTAAGAATTCATGAATTATATAGGCACTAGTCACCTCACTTTCGCATACATGTGTGCAATTTTTCTTAATGTGAATTGAGATGGTACCACATATATATTCACGTCTATTGATCCTACTTCACAAGAAGTGGTAGCTAAAACCATGTGCAATCACAGCATGCACATGCAGATAGAGAGCATGGCTACTGGGGCAGCATGGGTGTTGCATGTGAAGGAATGGAGAAGGAGCAGAAGGGTAGGAAGGGACACATGCCAATCTTGAAGAAGGGAGATAGATTTTTTTTTTTTTTTTCTGGTTCTAGTCTTGTCTTGAAGTTCAACTTTAGTTTTAGTTGAAATGATCATACTATTTGGTAGATTTGGATCAGTCTTGGACTGGTAAAAATAGGGTATAAAGAGAGTTCATTGGCCAACAGGAGTGCTTGGTCACCAACCTTAGAAAAAGTAATGTCTTTTTGGTGGGTGGATCTTAGGTGATTATATCACTCAAAGACAAGTATCTAAACTCAATGATAAACAGATAAAAAAATCCAGCATGAGATTGAACGAGCATGCTAAATGCCCACATGAGTGTCTCCTCCATGATTTGGACGTGAGATTCCACGCCCTATGATCATTTCTTACCTCTTTTTTTTATATATATAACCTTCAGTAATTTCTGTGTATAATTTACTTGTAATACTGTTATATGCACGAAGTCTTTTACTAACTAGAGTGATAGCTTTGGCATAAAATTGGATTTCTGACGAGTGATTCTTGAAGTGAATTCTTTGGAGTTAATCAATATCTTCTCTTCCTTTTTAAGTTTCAGTTGACTATTTTTTTTTCTTGCTGACAAGTATTCGGGAGTTGTTACGTCGAGATTAGGACTTGAAGCTCTAACATGTACTTCGAGAAGGCAATCAGAGTACAGAAAGTCTTGCTGCTTTTGCTGTTTATGCTAGCCCTGGAGTCTACCTCTTCAGTAGACGCCTTCACTCGTCCTCGCCCCTATGTTCCATGATTGTCACGGTGTTTTATATCGCAGACATCTGCCATAATTTTCTCTCGTCTTTCTTTCCCTTGCATTAAAAAAAAACTAGAATGATAGCTTTTTATATTAAATTATATCATCCCGATACGTTAAGAGTATTACAATTAGCTAATGATTGAAATTCATATCTCCTACTTTTAAAATACGTATTAAATTAAATATCGGTTATATATAAAAATTTTATAATTTATATATTTAGATTTTGTTCAATTAACAACTCAAAATTAAATAATAAGTTTAATCTAATTAACATCTTCAATTTTTAAAATATATTTTCTCTCAATTACTTATTTTTCTTAAATTTTATTCACGAATTCATTCAACTGATATTTATAAATTTTAACAATTTTTAATTATTTATATCCTTTAAAATTTTAAAAGAATTGTAAAAACTCTATTGACTCCGTACTTAATAGTCTCTTAATTTGAAAGGTTGTTAAGAGTCTTGTTCTACCAATTGAAGCATCACTATAAAATTTTGTTATAGTGAGCTTTTGCGAGGTTAATAACAACTTTTCTCTGCTACAAAAGTTTTTTATAAGAAAAAAAAGAGTGTTTGATTGTAAAATAGAAAAACACTTCTCTAATAAATATGACTTTTTTGGTAGTAAAAATATAGTTTTTTAAAAAGCTCAAATTTAAAACTTATAAAAAAAGCACTTTTTAGGTAAAATTTTCAGATTAATTAATGAGCCTATTTTTAGTCCATTTTATCTTTATGTTTTATACATAATTCTTACAATACCCATAAATTTATCTTCACGTTTATTTTGAAATTTATATAATATTATTTTATTTTTTATATGTTTTAATATTTATTTTTATGTTAGTTTTACTTATGTTCATATAAAATATTTGCTTAGATATATTTTCATTCATACTTCATATGGTTTAAAATTATATAATAATTAGCATCTTATATTTTGTATATTGTTTAATATACTTTAAATAATATTTATATGCATAAATAATTTTTATTATAAAATAAAATATATTTAAAATTAAAAATACTTTTTTTAATTTTTATATTGCCAAATAATCTATATGAAGCTTTTTTTAAAAAGTTCTTTTTTAAATGATAGTTACACAGTAAACTAACTTCTTAGAAAAGTTATTTTAAAAAAAGTTCTATAAAAAATTATACTGATAAAAATTCTACTGTTACAAGCTCAATTAAATAAAGGCTAA
>JANTPM010000005.1:6893524-6925209 GCA_025434745.1 Erythroxylum divaricatum
CTAGAAGAGAGAAGCACGCCGTGGCTCGCATCAGACACAGTTCCTATTAAGTTACCAAACATAGGAATCCTGCGCCTGCCCATAATATCACCCAATGTGACACAAACCTAACGTTTTATGTCATTTTGAAGCCCATCCCATTAAAATATTAGTATAAACCCCATTCCATCTTGGGATTGTAGTCTGCTTGTAGTTGCTATCTTTGACCATTCATTCTTTGGCCTCATTAGGCCATACAGAGTCTCTGCATATTGAAGATGTTGTCATCAATTACACTTCCCCTGTCCCCCCTCTGCTCACTATTTTTTGTTGTCCTCTTCTGAATTCAATAGATCATTTAAATTTCCATTCAATAACTCAAAGCAGCATTTGGGTTCTATAAACTTGATACTATAGGACACATGGTTTCGTCGGAAGCCACATGCGGCTATGAGCTATGTATTCATATTTGGTTCAGGAACTAACAGTGTAGTTGTACCACAGACTCAGACATATTCAGAGAACCCAAGTGAGCATGTCATAAAAATTTTGAAAGCTGAGACTGTACATTACATCAGAACTTAGCTTAGGATGAAGATGATGGTGTAAGATGGCTGCTGCCTGCAGCTTTCTTTACCAGGTCCAGCAAGCTTTTCAAGATAAGGCCTTAGGCAGACCAACTCCTGAAAGACGGGACCATTCGCATCAGCACAGCACTTCATGCGATGTGAGAACATAGACTCCATCCGCACTTAAATTCGTTAAAGAACAAAAACGTACGCACATACGTCTCAGGAGCATAGGCCCTGAAACTTGATAAACTCCGGGACTCCTAGACTTGATTTGAGTTTTTCTCACTCTTCTTTTATAATCTTATAAGTGCAATTAAAATTAAGTGATAGATTTAATATAATTAATATTTACGGGTGACTTTTAAATTATTAAAATAGAAAATAATTCTTAATTAGCTAATTATAATTAGAAACTCAAATCTTCACAATTTTTATTTATGATTAGAACTTTTTAAAATTTTAAGACTATGCACAATTTAAATTTAATTGATTTTAAATTTAAAGGAATAATTTAACTTGCTAGAGAGATATCAATAATTGAGATTTGAATATTACAACAACTTTTTAATTCAAGTCCTGTGATGAAACGTTGGAAGAGTTTATTTAATTTATCTGGAGATAATGGACTGACTCATGAAACAGATTTAGATATTTTTAATGGATTAATCTATGAGTTAGAGCCAGAATCAGACTCAGGCTCAGATCAACTCGAAACTCAAGATTCTAAATAAAACGATATCAATTTGTTTAAAAGAGTTAAGTCTCGGAAAAACCTAAGTTATCCTAATTTTACGTGCGTTTTCCACTTCTCATTCTCAACGTTTTTTTCCCCCTTCATTTCCTTTAGAATTTTCATATTCTTTTCCAAGCAACTCTGCCACATTATGACTGGAAGCCAAAAAAAAGTACGAGGCCTGTAGTTTAACAGCTAAACTTTTGACTTTAATAGAGCCTTAAGCAATTCTAATAGACAATAGGTTGCTATATTCTGCTGATAGCTAAGTTAGTCTTGCAGAACAAACGGAGGAAAAGGTACCTTGAATTGATAAGTGTGTCCACATACAGACCAGACACTTCAAGTGCATGAAAATGGTTAGCATGAAGTTTGCTGCAAGAATGGTACAAAATGGGTCAAGCCTCACTAGGAAACAACCAAAACCGTGCTGGTTAAAATTGACCCAAGCGCTTGAAAATCCCATAAAAAGCGGATGACCATCTCTCTGTAGGTGATCCTTACACAGCATTCGATTTCATCAGCAAGATCTTTTGCTACGAGCTTTAGGAACAAATGCTAAACAACCCAACATCCAAATCTTTAAAGGAGGAAAAAAATATCAACTTCTATGCAAGCATTTCTACCAAAAATCAAAATCTTGGAAATAAACAGACTTCCAAAGGCGCTTGTATCCTGTCTTTGTTGAAAAGGGTAAAGTTAACGCGTGCTATACATATGATGCATAAAGTCCAAGAGACAAAAAGGCTAATATTTTCTGCCAGGGAAACTTCCCCTCCTTTTGTCATGCCATTATTTGTTCTTTTCTTGGTTTTTACTCAAAAGAATTGTTTATTTCACTTGAATTTAGTTAGGAACTTAGCCTGTTGCTTGGTGGGTCACAATTAAAACCTTTAGGTATGACACCATGTCTACAGGAGAATCTTCATCGCTTTACTATATGATAAGCTGGACCACACTATCATTGATCCTAATACAATCCAAACCCCGTATGCATTCATCGCTTTACCATATGATAAGCTGGACCACACTATCATTGATCCCAATACAATCCAAACCCCTCATGCATTTACCAGAAAATAAGCTTCGGTTACTATTTGTATACTTATGCTTTCAACTACATACAGAATAAAAATGTTTTATTGAGCAACCAAGGCTTGAAACTTTTCGAAATGGACAAAGCAATCCAGATAAATGTAGTAGGAAAGGCTGTATAAAATTGTGAGAATGTTGAGATTTTAATTAGATCAACTATTAGAAGCTCAAAACCTTCACCTCATGTAATCTAATTCAACTTCTTAGAACTGGCAGGTCGCAGGACTATTGCACAAAGAACTGTCAGAAAACTAGCACATCTCAAGCTATGCATGTTGCAACTCAAATACTAAGGAATACAAAAGAGCAAGAAAATAAAACAATAACCTGCATGGGCAACTCTGTTCCTAACCCCGAGTTGCTATTGACAACAATACTCAAAATGAAAATGTCATAATCGAGGCCCATCTCAGATAAAAACACTTCTCCAACTCGTCTTATAAAATGCGACCCTACTTTCTACCACTTGTGCCCACTCGGGGCTTGCTCTTAACCTCAGCTTCCTGTATTAAAAAAGTGAAGACAGTTATATATAGTATTTCCTTCTTATGTTGCATTAGATATTCAGTAAAACCAAAAGATGGTACAAACTGCAACCTGTGGTAAATGCAGATAGATATAAGTTTTTGCTGTTGCCGGGTTGTGGTTTTCAGCACCTTTACTCCAGTCATAGCAAACCTAGAGAAGATCGAAAGAAGCATAACAGCAACCATCTTTATCAAACTAGTAAATTCTAGGTAAACCATGAGAGACTAGAAAAAAGACATTTCTGAATGAAGAAATAAGATCCACAAGTGTTCAACATAAAAGAAGCATATTGCACTTTTTTAGGTAAAGAAGGAGAAGATGACGGTGGAGAGGAAGCGTATATAGATGCAGTCCATCTATATCAGGAAATTGAGGCATACCGAGTAGGCAAATATTGAGCCATCATTGTTGAAAGTACTACAGGGTATAGGATGTGGGCATCGAGACATCGCCTGTGATCAGAAAAAAGTGTTATAGTAGAAAATAATGCTGTTCCTTAAGAACTTTTTTTAAGGACAAGCCATAACCTATGTGCATGTATTGTCCAAGGGGAATATGACACGCTTCCAGTAACATGATGTCAGGACTAAAGTACATTTTTGAAGGAAAGGAACAAAACCAGCTATCAATACTTCCACGAAAAGAGGAAATATGTGTGAAACTTGCAAAAATTTAAATATATATTTATTTGATCAGAAGTAGAAGAGTTGTCCCCACAAAACAACACAGAAATCCAGAAAATTTGGATTAGCACTTATGAGACGGGTTAAGTCAAACCTTGAGCCTTTGTTTGCTATCCTTGTCCCAAAAATTAAAAGCACCATCAGAACCTGCAGTAGCAAAGGTGTGATAGACCTGCAGAAAAGAGCTACATGTTAAGTTGAAGGAATTACCAAAATCAGCAACTAGCAACAGTGATCTTAGATATCTTCAATCTCTCCAGTTAATTAAATTGATATATAGGATTGAGTATCCGGTTAACATGAAATCAAAAATGAAGCATGATTGAGGATACTGACAAGCAACCCAAACTTACTGGATGAAAATTCAAGGAGTTGACAGAGTATATCTCGTTGCCATCTCTGTGGCATTTGAAAGTGAAGTTTTTGCTTTGCTGTGCATCATCAAGATGTTGCACACCAACTCTGCCCTCTATTGAACCAACCTACCCAAAAACATACAATTTAGTTAATACAGCCAATATTTTTATATTTATTTTACCACCCATGGGATACAAAAAGAAGAAGGAAAACAGATATTTTCATGCCTAAACAATGATGATTCTCAACCCATGGAAAACTGATGCTACATGTGGTTTTTGTGAATGATTGTAAACCATGTTAAACAACTAAGTTTGAGTTCAAATGATAACTAGCCAGCAAGAGCCACAGAGTGATGGATGCCACTCCACATCAGTGAATCACAGAGATCTATAGATGACAAGTGCCACAAACATTTGAAATCATACGTAGAACAGGAGAGCATACCAAGAAGCCCTGCTGGTCAGGAAAAGCTGCAACACATCTTGTTTGATACTTCAAGGGAGAAGTTATTCTCTTGAACTCGGTCTGTTACCATTTCATGACACTCAGAATCAAACAATGATTTGCAAAGGATACAGAGCAAGAAAAAGGTACAACTGAAGATCACTGATTTTTATTCTGTTATCGCATAATGGTTCTTCGTTTCCTGGGTAACTTCACATGGATCATCTCAAATCCAATACCACAGAACTCCAAATCACCTTACCAATCTCCAATTTAAGTAGAAAGAAGAAATCACACGATAAATTGATGCCTCACACACATTTCCAGGCCATTTCCCAGACTAATTCAAAAGTTTCTATTTTCTAGATATCCTAATTCAGAGACATCTGTACCGGTTAACCCTTTGTTCTGAAGAACTCTGTTAGATTCTCTTCTAAAGTGAAAAGATTTTATTCAATGTACAGCCCAAGGCACTACAAGGCATGAAATAACTGTTAAAACTTATTAGGCTTAAAAGATGCCATCAAAATAGAAGAATTTTCATCAGAATGTTTTTGACCATATACATCTGCAAATCAAAGGTGCAAATAAAATGAATTGGTATCAATGAGATAAATTCAAGAATATCTGTTGAATCATTCATAGAAGCTTAACACTTGGACGTATTCTATTCAGGTAACTAGTCCAAAATGTCATACTATAACCATAGTTTTTTCTCAGGAGATGTTTTAATCATCTTCACTTGCTCTCTCTATCTCTCTCTCTCTCTCTCTCTTTCTCTCCCTCACACACACACAAAACGTAGGAAAATATGATCCAATAACACAAGAAAAGATTACCTGAGGGTTTTGCAAATTAAAGACAATAAGATTCCTGTCTGCAGTTCCAACAACCATCAACGGGTGCCGCACTGTCATTGCATAACAGCGCTCAGGAAGCTGTTGTGTGTGAACTGGGTTCGACTGTCTTGTATCCCAGTACCTGTACATGGCCAACAAAAAACAATCAATAAGGACCAAGTGTAAATAGAATGTAAGTTTTTAGAGAACGCATATCAAATACAGAACATTCATTTTGACTAATCAAAGACAAAGATAAAATGAAGCAAAAAGCATAACACTGCCCACAACAAATTAAGGTTGAATTCTTATCAACAAAGTGACAAAGTTACTTCAGGCAGAATTCAGAGAGTCATTTAGATACTACTCCCAGACCAATGAATGTAATATTCAAAACTTATAAAGAAAAAAGGACATTGCTTAGCAGTATAATAAGGAAAAGAATGCTACTTGAGCGTCTTATCCAAACTCCCAGAGACTAAGAGGTTCATCTCAGGAATCCAAGCAACTTCTTTGACAGGGGCATCATGCATAGCAACAGTCACAGATTGGCCTCCGGAAAGCAAAGGCCACATCTTGACTTGCTTGTCACATCCTCCAGAGAAGACGGTGGTACCATCATCCTTCCAAGTAGAGCACAAAACCTGAAAGCAAGAATCAAAGCAAAAGAGTAAGAATTGGAATCCGGATATTGATTAAAAGGTGGCTTCGTAAATACAAAGTGATCATCACAGGTTGGTCATGAGCCATGGAAGCCTTAGGCACGCTAGCTGCAGTTGCTCCACTCTTTGAGATTTCCCAACATCGCACCTATACAAATGTTTCAAAATCACATAATCAACATTCATTAAACAAGTAGAGATAGCTCCCATTTCACTTAAATCCATACATGGCGAAGAAAAAGAAAAGATGGCCAAGTATTAAAACAAAACTAAGGGGGAAAAGTAAAACCTGATTGTCCCAGGAAGTGGCAACTAAAAAGTTGGCTTTAGGACTGAAGCTGAGACTCGACACCGAGTCACTAGGAGGTTGAAGTACCTATTGCGCTCATCCAACAAGCAATCAATATTAGAATAAAATCATTCAAAGCCCTAAGAAATCAATCATTAAGCTAAGAAAAGAAGACTCAGATAAGAACAATGCTCATTTACCTCAATCGACTTGTTAGGGTTTTGATTAGAAGTGGCAGCTCCAAAAGCAGCCATTTTTGTAGCACTCAAATTGAAGAAAGCTAGACAGAGAGAGTTAGGAGTGTGATGTTTCCAAGTGTCCGACAACCGACGAGTCGGAGTCTTTCTAGGCCAGCGCGGGCAGTCGCGAGCTCTAAATCAACTCGAAAGAGAAAACATTTATCCCCATTTGAAAAGACTAAATTACCCTCGGGTATTACGGCATGCCGTTTTGTTCTGTGCGATCTCTTAAGCGGACGTCAGTGATGGGTCATGG
The DNA here is from genome assembly GCA_025434745.1 of Erythroxylum divaricatum. Lineage (NCBI taxonomy): Eukaryota > Viridiplantae > Streptophyta > Magnoliopsida > Malpighiales > Erythroxylaceae > Erythroxylum > Erythroxylum divaricatum. The sequence goes on from JANTPM010000005.1 coordinate 6,900,204, forward strand.
GTGTCTGTGGACTTCCACTCCATGAAAAGACGGACAGCCGGAGTTGGTGGTTCCACCCAAACCCAACTGAAAGTCGCTTAAGCCTTAAAAATCCTTGGGCTCGCTGACTTCTTCTTCTTCTTCTCTAATGTCATCTTCTACTCTCCTCCCGGTTTCGGGTAATTTAGTGCTTTAAGTTTCGTTGCTTTGTGTTTATTGTATTGTGTATAAGGTGTTTGCTGAAATAGGTTAATGAACTTTTAAACTTCGTTGTTGTTTTTTAGCTTCAGACCAGCAAGCAACATAGTTTGTAAGAGCTTTTGATTCTATTTTGTAGTTGAAATTCGAAGAAAACCTTCAAGAGCTTAACTTCCTCGGTGAGGTATTCATGTTTTTTTTTTTTCCGTAGCAGGGGGTATTCGTAGTTCAAGAAGCAGTGCTTCTATGCGTAGTTCCAGTGCAGTCGGTTTTGAAATGGGTACTTCAGATTTACATGCTCAATGCAAGAAAAGAAGGTTGTCTTCGAACAATGAGTTACCGTGTGAGATTTTAACAAAGTTTGGAGCTTTCTTACCTATCTTGACTGGTGAGGATTATTATATGGAACCTTGTGTGATGGATTTAGTTGCCCGTGAACTGGTTGATCCTGGTTACTGTGGTCGAGTTCCTGATTTCAGTGTTGGAAGGTTTGGTTATGGGTCCATTAGGTTTTTTGGTAAGACTGATGTTAGGTGGTTGGATTTGGATAAGATTGTTAAGTTTCGTAGGCATGAAGTGGTTGTTTATGAAGATGAAAGTCCTAAGCCTCCGGTTGGACAGGGACTCAACAAGCCGGCTGAAGTGACATTGGTTCTACAGATATCATCGAACGTAAGGACAGACTGGGTAAATGATGTTGCCAAGAAATTGAGTGCGAGTATGGAGAGACAGGGAGCTGAGTTTATTTCATTCAACCCAACAAGTAGCAATTGGAAGTTCTCAGTTTCCCACTTCAGCAGATTTGGTTTGACTGATGATGATGAAGAAGACATTACAATGGATGATCTCCCAACGGTTCAAGATCCTGTTCAGCTGAATGATGATGATGAGGTCCTTGATGTGGATCAAGAAACTGACCAAGTAGAATTGGAACCTGCTGGACCTATGCTATATCATTCTCTTCCTGCACATCTTGGTCTTGATCCTGTAAGAATGAAAGAGATGAGGATGCTAATGTTTCCTGTTGAGGAAGAAGATGAGCTTGAAGATATCAGTGACATTGCTAATCAGAAGTCATCTTACAGAAAGGAAAGCATGAAATCTCCTTTACAGAATTATAACCAGAAGATGATCCCTAGGTCTAGTCCTCCTCTTGTACGAAAAACTCCTTTGCCTCTTCTTGAGTATAATCCTGGTAGTTTACATTCTAGCTCTTCAAGAAATATTCTCATGGCCCAACAAAACAAGGGCTTGCCATCAAAAATGATAAAGGCAGAAGGTTTCAAGCTGGACCTGAAGCATCAGACACCGGTAACTAGAAACCATTCTCGGAACATCGTTGATGCTGGTTTGTTTATGGGTAGGTCATTTCGTGTAGGGTGGGGACCAAATGGAGTTCTTGTTCATACTGGTTCTCCAGTTGGAAGCAACAAGCCATTATTAACTTCAGTGATCAATGTAGAGAACGTTGCAATTGACAAAGTAGCAAGGGACGAGAATAACAAATCCAGAAAGGAACTTATTGAGTTTGGTTTTGATTCCCCCTTAAAGCTTTTTAAGGAAATCAGTCACGAAATAAAAGAAATTGAAGTGGGTTCGTTCAGATTGAAGCTTCAAAAAGCTGTCTGCAATCGTCTCATGCTTTCGGATATATGTCGCAGTTATATAGACATCATTGAGAGGCAGCTGGAGGTACCAGGGCTCTCATCCTCTTCACGTTTGGTTTTGATGCACCAGGTCATGATCTGGGAGTTGATAAAGGTTCTTTTCTCAGAAAGGGAAAATACTGGACAATTAAAATCTATTGCTGCTGATAATGAGGAAGAGATGATGCAAGATATGAAGGAAAGTTCTCCAGGAGTGGATGAGGAAGCGCTGCCTCTTATCCGAAGAGCAGAGTTCAGTTGTTGGTTGCAAGAAAGTGTTTGTCATCGAGTTCAGGAGGAGGTAAGCTCCTTGAATGAATCAAGTTATCTAGAACACACATTTTCACTCCTAACTGGACGGCAGCTAGATGCTGCCACAGAATTAGCTGCTTCTAAAGGAGATGTGAGGCTGGCTTGTTTGTTAAGTCAGGCTGGTGGGTCTGTAGTGAATCGTGCTGATGTTTCACAGCAACTTGATAGATGGAGGATAAATGGCCTAGACTTCAACTTCATTGAGAAAGAAAGAATAAGGCTTTATGAGTTGCTTGGGGGTAACATTCATGATTCTTTGGATGGCGGTGAAATTGATTGGAAAAGGTTCTTAGGGTTATTGATGTGGTATCAACTAGCCCCTAACACACCGTTGCCCATTATCTTTCGAACTTATCAACATCTTCTTGATGAGCGTAAGGCTCCAATTCCAAAACCTATCTACATTGACGAAGGACTATTAGAAGAGACTGTAAATTTCGGTGAGAAGCACTTTGATCTCTCATATTACCTTATGCTTCTTCATGCCAATGGAAGTAATGATTTTGGCTTTACAAAGACCATGTTTAGTGCCTTCTCTTCAACAAATGACCCACTAGACTACCACATGATTTGGCATCAGCGAGCAGTTTTAGAAGCTGTTGGCATTTTCTCTTCAAATGATCTTCAAGTTCTTGACATGGGTCTGGTTTCTCAGCTGTTGTCTGTTGGACAATGTCATTGGGCAATCTATGTGGTACTCCACATGCCTTATTGTGACAATTATCCTCATCTCCACACTACCCTTATTCGGGAGATTTTGTTTCAATATTGTGAAACTTGGAACACAGATCAATCACAGAGAGACTTTATCAATGAACTCGGTGTTCCATCTGCATGGTTGCATGAAGCTTTGGTATGTTATTTTCTTTCTGTACCTTTTTTTTAAATTATTTTCTTTTTGTACCTTATTATGCTGATGTTGAATCAATTTTTCATTTTGTACTTGTATCTTGATCTATTGCTTTCATGTGCATGAGAGACTCAAAGACTTTGCATAATTAATTGTTTGTAAGGATACCCTGCTTTAGACAACCTAGGATAACATTTATATGGACAAACCGAAATCTGTCCGTTGAGTTGTGGTGCCTCTCCACTCTGCAAAAGAAAATGTGTTTTCTCTTATGGAGCATCTTAAGTTGTAGCTGATCCCTTTTGCCTGTTGTGCAGGCAATTTATTTTAGTTACCATGGAGATTTCACAAGGGCCCTTGAACACTTTCTTGGCTGTGAAAATTGGCAAAAAGCTCACTCTATTTTCATGATTTCAATTGGCCCTGTTTTATTTTTGTCAGGTAAAATTTCACAACTTATTCTTAAATTAATTGATGGATAAATTTTATTATATGGTAAAAGTGCTTATAGGATTCTGATATGACCCATAGGAGCCCAGAAATTAGATTCACATACCATAGAAGAAAGACCAATGCATTAGAGGGGTAGACCTTGTCATATGGGGAAAACAAGGGGGGGTAAAGTTGTCATAGGTAGGGGAAGTTCGTTATTCTGACATGGGAATATAACAGTACGGGGGTGAATGGAAAAGGGCATGCAATTGTTTTCTGTCAGTTTACGTAGAGTGAGCCAAAGGCTGGAGGCGCTAGGACCTCGAATTCTAGCACACTTATCTTGTTCTTTTACTGGTTATGAAGAGGAATCAATATAGACATTATTTCTGCCATTGTTGAGTTTTGCCATACTTGTGTTTGCTTGTTTTTTTTTTGTGCTGTGGAAGAAGAACTTGGTGCAGGGTCTATCAGATTCCTAATCCCAGGTTTTGTGTCATGCCCCTAATTAAGCATGCACACACACATACACAAAAAGAAAAGGGGATGGAAATTTTTTAAAGAACATAGTTTTCAATTTCACTATTTGTTGGCCTTGGTACTTCAACTCATAGATAGCAAACTGATACAATGGGTTAAAGTCAACTCATAGTTAGGAAACTGATAGGATGAGTTATAGGTCTACATGATGCAGTCTAACATCTATTTGATGCAGCCAACCACTCGGAGATATGGAGGCTTGCAACATCGATGGAGGGCCACAAGTCTGAAATTGAAAATTGGGAATTGGGAGCTGCAATGTATATTTCATTCTATTTGATACGAAGTTCATTTCTGGAAGAAGACAATGCTATGAGTGAACTGGTAAAATATTTTCAAGGACATTACATTCGTTAACGCTTGCCTTATTTGGTATATTGTTGCCAGCACTTGTTGTAGATCAATTGAAATGCTAGTGGATTTGCTAATTCATACGAAAATATGCCTGCAAATTTAGTTCAGGCCAGCCACTTCAATAGTTATAGTTTTTGTATGACATATTCGAATTTTTCTTGTTGATAGTAGCTGGGTAAGTACTTCAAACTTAGTCTGATTGCTTAACATCCATTTTAGCTGTTTGCCCCCTTCCCCTTAATGGACTAACTGTTGTGAAATCCAAAGAAGGAACTAAAACCGTAACTATGCTAAATTAAATTGCTTTCAAATCCCTTTTGTTGGTTTTTTTTTTTAACCTTAGTTTTTCCCGCTAGTTGGAATGCTTTTTAGTATCATAGAAGATAAGGCTCATTACTTGTTTGGTATATTTGAAGTAAACTATCAGATAACGTATGGTTTTGACAACATTATCTACATTTACCATCTTTGGCAATAATATTATTTCAATTTGTTTTTCTCGACTCTTGTTCTTTTATGTGTTAAATGCATTATTATTTGATTATCTCTCGCTCTTCCTCTCACTCTTATTCTCTACTTTGAATTGAAAATTTTGCAGGAATCTTTAGAGAGCAAAGAATCTGCCTGCCGAGACTTTCTTGGTCATCTTAATGAATCTTTAGCAGTTTTGGGTAACCAATTGCCCACTGATGCAAGGTATTATAAATTTTTTTCACGACAAGATCATTACTTATTTTCTAGGAGGCAATTCACCATCACGTTTGTTGACAAAATCAATTTTGTTGCCTTATGAAATGGAGACAAAAATGGCTGCCAAGTGGCACTCAAGCTAAACTAGTCATAGGAAGCCTCTATGTTCTAGCCATTTACAATTCTAGTTGTCAATGTTGCAGGGTTGCATATTCGATGATGGCAGAGGAGATCTGTGAATTGCTTCTATCCAATATCAGCGAGGGCTCATCACGTGATGGTCAGTTAAGCTGTTTTGACACTGTTTTTATTGCACCAGTTCCAGAAGACCGCCACTCAAACCACTTGCAGGATGCAGTGTCTCTCTTTACGTGCTATCTCTCAGAGATGGCTGCTCCGTCTTGACACCGTGGATACCTTCTTTAGCAGGATCACAGAAAATCCTTTTCCAGCAGGTAAAATTTTTATAACAATAACATGGATACGATCAAAGCATCTATCAATCTCCCCCAAAATGGTGAAGAACACAGATATTTCGACTGCCAGTCATTTTACTAATCAGAATTCTTTTACAAGCCAGTTCATATATCCAGCCATTGATCTTTGTTCACCAGAAGCATGTGTTACAGGTGTGCAGTATATGTTCCAAATTGAAGCATGTTGTGCATTAAGCTGACAGCTATTACCTGGCTCAAACCTTCATGGCCCTTCTTGGTGGAGCACCTTCCTCTGGTTGCTGTAAAGCTGAAAAGAAATTTGAAATCCACCGGGCCTACGTTTTAATGATTTATATGTATGGTTGAGTTGTTACTTTCTGTCTTCCTATTCTTCCTTGGTTGAAAAGTAAAAAGCAAACGGGAAAATACAAGCAAAACTGTACCTCTCCTTTTTCTCATGATTTCAAGTCAGGAATAGAAATATAAGTTTTTCTGGATTATTTCTTACAAGTGAAAGGTGCTCTTATTTTTGAGCAAAATGCATGGTAAGGACCAAACAAAAAGATAAGTAGAGCAATTGAAAGGGGTAAAGAGTACCCCTTTTTTGGTTCTTGCAACATCTATTTTTAGGCTTATGTTAAATAAATTCTTGAAATGAACTAACATATTTGTGGAATCAAATGGTAAGAAGAAGGAAGGCCCTGTCTTACTCATAAAAAGACAGAATTAAAAGGCTGCCGAAGCGTGTGCGTAAAAGGAAGCAGCAAGTGAAATGGTAAGAAGTGAATGAGGTAATATTTAAGGATTAGTGTACCAGGTCAAGTCGTACATATGCACACGTGAAAAGTGAATTCAGATGGCAGGCGACACTGGATTCTGCTACTCTGCCACACCTACACCAAAACCAAACCCACCAATCACAAAACAAAAACTAAACATTGTTTAATCTGTAACAGCAAGCAAAAGTGAAAAGTGGCTCTTTTAGAATGAAATTAAAATTTTGGTGTTTCTTAATGTATTTATATTTCAACCGACACTAATTTCTAAACGATAGTAACAAATAACAGGGGAAATTTGATAAAAGGGGAAAAAAAAATTAAGGAAAACGAAACTCCATAGCTGAGCTGATAATTGTGTGGGTATATATCACTTGGACTGAAGCAACAAAGCATTTCTAGAGAGCAACGAGGAAGCTTCCTTTTTCTGGCTCTCTAGCTCGAGGTCTCTTTTCCTCTCCCTGTCTTTCTCTCTGTTTCTCTCGATTGCTCTGTTTCTGCCTAAAGTTTGTGTCTTTGTTTGGTTTCTGCGTTTTTTTTGGTTTTCTGGGATGGTGTTGTTGAAGATGCGTCAGTCTGCATCTAGGAAAACGGGTCAAGCCAATTCCACTACTCCGATTACTTATTCTGCTTCCGATCTTTTTCGCTCTGGTAATTTCCTTTTTGCCTTATTCAACTTTTGCGGAGATCAAGAAATCCACATTAGGTTTATTTCTGGTTGATGTAGTTTTGTTTCTTTTCCTGTTTTTGTTTTTGGGTTGGATTCAAAATCTGGACTTTTAACCGATTTGATAGTGAGTTCACTGATCGTAATTGCTTTAAGTTGCTTCCGCGTAGCCTCTTTCATGCTTCTTTGATGATCAGAGCTAGTGTATTTTTGTCTTTTCTTTTTGGTTTTAGATTGAAATCCTGTAGTAATTTTCATGTTTCCTTGGATTTTGTTTGATGGGGGTTGAAATACTAGAGGGCTCATAGTTGGGGGACTTTAATGAAACCAACTTGTTAATATGGTTGCTGTCTGAAATGAGGCAAACAATTAAGTATGAGAAGCTGCAAAGATGAGATAATGAGTTGAAGAGAAAATGAATCGATAGGAAAGAAGGCAGTACAAAGGAGTGAATGTTCTTTCAGTTGCTCCATGCTGTTCAAAATGAAAAATTAGGAATCTGCCACAAAAGGTTGGCAATTGTAGAATCTTTCTTTTCTTTTTCTTTGGATTTCCGTTACAAGAATGATTGCTTCTCTTTCGTAATTTGTTATAAATAACTCCCATTGCTCAATATGTTCCACAGATACTTCATGTTTGGTCATGTTTCATACACAATTGATATTTAAGTTTCCAAAATCCAAACTTTGTGTCAGAACGGACTTTAAGTTACCAAATTTTGTTTTGCAATTACCAGCCGTTGATGCTTCCCTACACTTTTAAAATGACATTTTGAGATTATGTTGAATTAAGTTTGTTGCTTCTTAATTTTCTTTGTCCAGCATCTGGAAAAGCATCTTCAAAAGAGATGGAGCGAATTGATAACCTATTTTACTCGTATGCAAATAGGTCTTCTAGTATGATTGAGTAAGTTTTTCTTTGTTTGGCTATGGAATTCAATTTCTGATGCTTTATAAAATATGCTTACCTTCTCATATTGAGATGAACTTTCAATGAAATTGCAAGCTGATCTTTTTGCTACTTGAGTGTTATTCAATTAACTGGAGACTGTTGTGAAAGAACTTCTGTCTATGGATTGTATTTGATTAGGCATAATATCTCCTAGTCGGAAAGATGTCATATCGCATAAGACTATCCTAATTTGCTTTTTCTTAGCTTTATAAGCCTTTGGTGATTCTGAGATCCTTTATTTCTGGCCTTATCAGTTTCATTATATAACTTGAGAATGTGAATTTTATATCGGGAAGGCGTGGGAAAGTAAGGATTGGACGTTATTTGTGGAAAATGAAGTATTGTGTGGAAGTCCATTTAGTAGATTTTGCAAAAATGATTCCGTAGTTTGACTGCAGTATGGATACAGTAATATCACTCTCTTTCCAGCGACATCTCAGAGAAAAGGAGCATCCTAATAGCCAAACTGAACGGATCTTGAAACTCTATCTTTGTTTATCAAAGGTGATCTTTTGGTCAATTGATCTTAATAGGAAGTGTCACAAATTTATAACTAGTAAATCTGAAGTTCTAGTTGATAAGTTGGACTGCCTTCATTAGGATACAGTGCATATTTCTTCGAAGGTAATAAGGAGAGCTTGGGGAATTTAAGAAAATGATGTTGGAAAAAGAAAAGGCTATAACAAGGATGGATAGTGGTTAGTTGTTCTTCATGCGTACTTGGTGAAGGACATTCCTATATCTTATTATTATCGAAATAATCAACCATTTTGATTCCCAAGTAATTTGAGATCATTCATTTAGTGTATTTCCATTCTGGCATGTATACTCGTAAAATTGTTTTTATTTCAACAGTCCAGAAGGAATTGAATCTCTATGTTCAGATATGGAGGTGGATCACACTGATGTTAGAATCTTGATGCTCGCCTGGTAAGTCACATTTGATGGCGCACCATATCATGCTTTAAGCTTCTATGTTAACAACTCCTGATTATGGATATCAGGAAAATGAGAGCAGAAAAGCAGGGGTACTTCACACTGGTAAGGAACATTGTTCTTGTTCAACATCAATCCATCGCTATTATTTGCTCAAGTGCCTGGTTTTGGCTGCCCACATTCATACACTGTAGACATGCTTGTATGATTATTAACTACGGACCATTAATCTCGTTATCTTTTCTAAGCACCGAGTCCTCTTTTATGGGAGTTTCTCAAAAATTGCAAAATTTTATGCATTCAGGTAGTTGACATTTGTTTCATACTGTTAACCCATCGGTTATTTTCCGCTAACCATTGCCGGTAGCTTATGTGCTCAACTCATTGGTTATATTCCACTAACCATTGCCGGTAACTTATGTGCTCCCCCTTCCCCCAACTTTCTTCCTTTATCTCCATGTTCTAAAACTCATATATTATTGTCAACAGGAGGAGTGGCGTAGAGGCCTAAAAGCAGTAAGGGCTGACACTGTAAATAAATTGAAGAAGGCCCTTCCGGAGCTAGAGAAAGAGGTATGTGATGGATGTTTTTCCTTATATTGTTGATTGATTTACTTTATGAATAACAGTATAAGATGCATAACAATTACGCCCTGGAAGGTTGCAACGATTCTGATCTTCTTTTCTGATGTTATCAAGGTTAAGAGGCCATCAAACTTTGTAGATTTCTATTCCTATGCATTTCGGTATTGCCTAACAGGTAATTGTAATTTCAAAGCACTGCATTTGCATGTTTGCCTCTTAATCTATTATTTATGCTGCTTCAACTAAATTTCTACAGAGGAGAAACAGAAGAGTATAGACATAGAGAGCATCTGCCAATTGCTGGATCTTGTTTTAGGGTCTCATTTTCGTGCTCAGGTGGATTACTTTGTCGATTACCTGAAGGTGATTGTCTAAATTCATTTATGTACAAAATTGAGACAGCCATATTTCGATGTTAATGAATGATATTGTTGCACAGATCCCATTTTGTTTGACTGAGTAGAGAGTGCATTTTATATGCATGAGTTACCTTCATTCTTGACAGTATATGTCTACATATAACAAGGATGACCAAGAAAACCTTGTTTCATGCAATAATTGCAGATTCAGAATGATTATAAGGTCATAAACTTGGATCAGTGGATGGGCTTTTACCGATTTTGCAATGAGGTACTGCTAGATTTGGTTCAAACTGTTCAAAATTCCTTGCTAATATCATAGCAGAACTTACTGTGGTGTCTGTTAATTTTCTTTTTATTTTAGGATGCTATCGATATTGATAAGTTTTTAGAAACAGCCTCTCTATTAGTTAGGGATAAGGATGCATATCATTAGACTTTTCCAAATAATACGTATCAGCAGGATTTTTACTTGGTTGTAGTTACTATCATTACTGATAAGTACATTTTTAGATGCATTTGCATACATCGACAAAGAAGAATCTGAATACAAATGAATTTCCTTTTGGATTGTGCTAAAATTAATATCATAGAGAAGGAAGCTTGTTGCAATTTTTGCACACGAAAACACACCTACACAGAGTTCAATTCACTTTTTAACTTAATTGCAAATTTTCATTGAGCTACTATTGCCTGCACCTGCTGTGTGTTCTTCATACTTGGGATTCGGTTGAAGCTTCAGTTGTTCTATAACAGATTAGCTTTCCAGAGCTGAGTAATTATGATCCAGAGCTTGCGTGGCCATTGATCCTGGACAATTTTGTAGAATGGATGCGAGCGACAAGGTCTTAGGACCTGAAGGCTTCTGGTTGATTCTGTGTTGTAAACCATTACTACAACTAAATTAGGTACTTGTGTTTTCCTCACCATTTGGAAACAGTGTCAGTTTTTTGCAGTTTTTAATTTGTTTAACAATCTGTGTTTAATCTGCTTGCAGGAGTGTTGAATCTTGTACACATTAAAATACTGCAGCAAGTTTCATTTTTCCCTTTTTATTTTCACTTTTATTCATTAAATATCTGTCCCCTTGCAAATATGAAATGGATCTCAATTTCCTTGGAAAGATATGCTGTTGAGATGCTACAGGAAGTGGTTGTCTCCTTTTATGTTAATTTTTTTGTTGAAACTTATAATTACGTTACTAACAAAACAGCCAGGAAAAAACCGAAGCAAATGGACCAAGCTAACCCAAGTCAGTAGACTCCTCATAGCAGATGTCAATTTCGCGAAGCTCGTGTAAAAAGGCATTACAGTCCAATATAACCACCCTTGCATAAGATAAACCCGAAATACCTCCCTTAAGAGCATTCACAGGTAGAAGACAATCTAATTCAATAGCATTGCACATTATGTTATTAAGTTTTATCTAGGTTAGAACTTCTTTCATACAAAGTGCTTCTGCTAGAGTAAAATCAGGAGGACCATCGGAAATCTTAGCAAGCAAATGAATGATGTTACCGTGATGATCCTGAATCAAGCTGCCACAAGAGATTCTTCTTATAGAAACATCCAGAGCTGCATCTAAGCTGCATTTAAAATGTCCAACAATAGGCAGGTTCCAGCTAAGAAGATGCCTACCCTTTGCGTCATGCTACGCTGGACCATTTGTGATGATGTTCGCTTCCTCCCACTCCCTGAGAGCATTATGTACAGCCCACAGCACTGCAGAAATAGACGACAGACTCCATCTCCAAACAACAGCATTCCTGCTACTCCAAAAATACCACAAGCACATAACAACAATCCGTTGTTGGGACATTCCTAGCTTGAGAACGGCTTCAGTGATCCAACGCGTGAGATTGAAACCGCTACCAGGTCTTACCAAATCTAATCGCTCCCAACAATATCGAACCTTGGTGCACCACAATAGAGCATGTTCAATAGATTCAGGGTCCTCTTGACAAAGAGGACACAATGCATCTTCAACTATCTTCTTCTTGTGTAAATTAATCTTGGTTGGAAGAATATTGGACAATGCACGCCATAAGAAATACTTTACTTTTGGATGCATTTGTAGTTTCCACAGTAATCACCAAAGAATACACTCTCCTTTATCTATGACCAAAACACAATCCTCATCTTATAAGCGAATTTCACATAGTAGTGACCTTTCCATTCCCACCTCTATTTCCACCAATCTTGTCTTGACGTACTACTTAGATGAATTCCTTATATGAGCTTCACATCCCTTTCGCAACAAATCTCCCGCATAAGATATAGGTTCCATCGGCTTGTGTTGGGGACAAGCAATTCCTTCACACACACATCATCCATGCCAATGTTATTACTAGTATAAACATAAGGAAAATCATCATCAGGTAACAAAGGTTCATTAAAAAAATTTAATCGAGTCGTCATTTCCCACGCAGAGTTTGCATTCACTCCTTAACAATTCCTGGCTTGCTAGCACATTCCGCCAAATAAAGCTTGGATTACTTCCTAAAGTAACATTTAGAAAACTACCATAGAGAAAATATTTATCCCTCAACACCTGACACAAAGCTTCCTTGTTAGTTATCAACCGCCACCCCACCTTACCTAGCATAGCAATGTTGAAATCTCGCACACTCTTAAAGCCGAGACCCCGATAATCCCTTCCCCTACTTAAATTATCCCACCGCATCCAATGAACACCACCCTTTCACTTTCCTTTTCCCCAATAATATGAATTTATGATTATTTTCTAACTGATTACAAGTATCTACCGGGAGAAGAAACACACTCATAATATAAAGAGGAATGGACTGTAAAATATTTTTGACCATAACTTCCTTACCAGCTCTTGACAAAGTGGTACCACATCAACCCTGAATTCTTTGTCATGCTCTATCAACCATATACTTAAAAAATTCATTTTTTTCCTCCCAATTATTCAAGGCAAACCAAAATATTTACCTGGATATGTCGATTGCTGAACACCTAAACATCTTACCACCACACTTTTCATAGTCTCCGTAGTGTTTTGACTAAAGTAAATATTGGATTTGTCAAAATTAATCAACTGACTAGAAGCGTGTTCATATTGTTTTAGTCGCAACTACACTTGCAATGTCTCTTCCTGATTGGCCCTAAAAAACAAAAAATTATCATCAGCAAAGAATAAATGGGAAATCGAAGGAGTTCCAGTAGCTATTTTAATCCCATGAAGTTGCCTTCCCATCTCATCCCTTTGAAGCAAGGCTGACAACCCTTCCACACACAGGATAAAAAGGTATGGAGATAAAGGGTCTTCATGTCACAAATCTCTGCCTGGATAAATCGAACCAAACTCTCGTCTACCTCCAAAAAAGCTGAAGTTTACAGTCGAGACACAATCAAGAACTCTATGAACCCAATTAGCACAAAATCTCAATTTTTGAAGCTTCTACGCCAAAAATGACCACTCAATGTAGTCGTAAGCCTTACTTATATCCAATTTGAGCGCCACCATACCCTTCTTCCCTTGACGTTTCCTTTTAAGCCAGTGGAGAATCTCGAAGGCAATGATAGCATTATCTAAAATCAGCCTCCCTGGCACAAAGGCACTTTGTGATTTTGAAATCACATGAGGCAACACCAACTTCAAATGATTAGCAATCATTTTAGACATAATCTTATAACAAACATTGCAAAGTGCTATAGGTCTAAGCTCGGCTATTTTACTAGGCCTCTTCTTTTTAGGAATCAAAACCAATAAGGTCGAATTGAAAGAGTGAATAGACTTATCAGAATTTAGGATGTCCAAAGCCTCTTTAGTGACCGCAGGGCCTACCACATCCCAAAATTTTTGGACAAAGCAAGGATTTAAACCGTCGGGACCAGGGGACTAGTCTGAGTGCATACCAAAAACAACATTATGAACCTCCTTCTTCGTGAAAGGTTGAGAGAGCAAAGAGTTATCTTCATCCGTTAACCTTTTAGAAACACATCGCAAAACCTTGGTGCAATCACCACCCTTGAGCCCTAAATAGGCCCTCAAAGTGTTGGACAATAAAATCTCCCAGTGGCCCTTTGCTTCCAGAATAGTTCCTATTTTCTAAGCACTTCGTCATACTCCCTTTTAGCACTATCAAAAATCACCCTGTCACTTTGGAGCAACGAATCTGCTACCTCATTCATCCTTTGTTTTAACTGAGCTAAGACTGTTATGAATGAAACTTGAAAGTTGGAACTCCATTGCACTAAGTGCTTACAACACTACTGAACCCTTTCATCAAAATTGCATTCCACACCAATACGTCAGCCCTCCATTACTACTTGTTTGCACTCCTTCTCCCTTACCCAACAATTCTCAAATCTGAAGCACTTAAATACGAATTTCTTTACCTCCATCCCCAATGATAAAAACAACGCAAAATGATTTGAATTACCTTGGACTAAGTTTGAAACTCGAGCACGAGTAAAAATATGATCCCAAGAGCTCGAACATAGAACCCTATAAAGGCGCTCTCGAACAAAGTTGACAGATCCAACACCCCTTTCCCATGTAAATGGGCAACCATCTATGCCGATATCTATTAAAGCAGCTTCAGAGATGGCTTGACGAAACCGACTGATTAGCCACTGTAGATGCAACACACGACCTTCTTTTTTCTTATGACATAAGATATCGTTAAAATCTCCTAATACACACCAAGGAAGAGAAGACTTAGAGCGAAGAGAGACCAGTAAATCCCATGACTTATGCTTCCGAGTTCGACTAGGAATGCCATAGAAGTCCATAAGACGTCAGGGCTCCAAACTAGTAATCTTGACCCTTACATCAATATGATATCTAAAGAAACTGATTAGAGATGCCATGTCCCTTTCACGCTGCAAAAGAGCCAGTCCACCACTATGCCTCACCAGGTTGACTACAAATATACCTTCAAAGCCAAGAAATTGACTAGAGATGTCATGTCCCTTTCACACTGCAAAAGAGCCAGTCCACCACTATGCCTCACCAAGTTGACTACAAATATACCTTCAAAGCCAAGTTTTTTTCGCACTAAATTTACCTGCTCAAATGTAACCATAGTCTCCATTAAAAAGACAAAATTGGGTTTCTTTTCAGATACCATGTCTGCCAAACATTGCACTGTCCGTGGTTTCCCAAGCTTACAACAATTTTAGCTTAAAGTACTCATTGTTCCGGGCGGGCCCTAACGTCAGAACCTACCAAACTCAAGTTTTTTGGCCCATTACAACCAAGCCCATTGTGTTGCTTGCCTTCCACGATTCTCAAGCGTTTATGTTTTGTAACCACTAGCCCCTCCACACTTTCATAATCCCTAATTTGATTTTCCGATTGGATGGCCTTGGACCCACTTAACTCCAAACTAATATGTGCTTTTCTACGAGAACCTAACTTTGCTCCCCTCATAGTGTTATCTAAATCTGCATGTGGCTCTCCATACCTGAAATCTACTCCTGATTAACCTCACCTTCCATATTCATAGCCCTTGTGGAACTACCCACTATTCCACAATCGATTTCTGCCATTGAAACTTTGTTTCGTAGCCACTGCTTTCCAACTGAAGAAATACAGCGATTAGCTACTCTCATCCAAACTCCATACGGATACTATTCTTTAGGAATCTTTCCTAGATCAAAGAGTTTTGAACAGAATTTATCCGAGTATCTCAACAAACCACAAAAGAAGCAAAAAGTAGATAGTTGTTCATATTTAAAATTGACCCATGTCCATTCTGACCCAACTTTCTTTAACTTCATCCGTCTCTTCAACAGACACCTGACATCCAGTGTTACTCGGATCCGCATAAACATCTCCATACCCCTGTAAAATTATTATGGTTAGCTTCTATGAATTCGTCAAGAAAATTGTCGATTTCTTTCGCTACTTGCTCAGACATAAATCCCACTGACAGATCATGCACTTAGACCCAGAAGCTTGCCTTGGTGAGTTCGACATGTTGAGGTAAATCCCCCAACTTAAGTGGGCGAGTGATTAAAAGGTGTTGAGAGAACATCCAAGGGCCTCCACTAACAATGTGCTCGAAGTTCATATCATGATAAAACTGAAAAATATAGTGATCTGGACCCGATTCTCGTATTGTAACTCCTTTGACAAGCATCCATACTGAAGCAACAGTATTTTTCATCGCTATGAGATTGATAGGCTTTGACGTGAGGAATCTTCCCAAAAGGCACCACTTTAAAGCTCCTTGTTTGCCATCGTTGTCCAACCCATCATCGTCGTAGAATAATCCTTCTTCCTCCTCCTCCTGGATGCCCAAGCTGCTACACAACTCAGGAAGATCTTCCACTAATTGACTAGACGAAGTCATTATACAAACCCTAACAGTAGAGGGGAGAACGACTCTCAAGTTGAGAGACCCAAAATAACTCTCAAAACAGAGAGAAAACCCTACTGGAATATCTGAAGTTATGAACTAGTTTATGTTAACTTATTCATGCAGTTTATGATGTTCCAAATGTCTCAATGGTATCATAATTGTCCATTGTAGTATGAAGAACTTGGCTAACCCATCAAATTGAGCTTGAGAAATTAAAATTTATTTATCAAGATTGACATGTGGTTGAACATGATTAAATTGAAATTTGTTTATTAATTTTAATTGAACTTAACATCAAATTTTTCAAAAGAGATTTCTCTCTTGTCTAGAATTTTATTGGTAATCTAGGCTTTGAAAGCTTACTAAAACCAAGATAAGTGTAGAATTCAAAAGGTTGAATGTTAAAATTACAAAGATTCTTCTTCTTTGCTTCTTCTTAGGTGTTGATTTCAATTTCATAAAACAAATGAAAGGTTCCTGTTGTACTGCTCCAAAATCAGAAAGTTGACAACCGCAATATCCTAATAAACAAAAAGTAAAACACAATTTCTGGCTGCTTCTGAACCGTAAGGCACATAAGCTTTTCTCATAAGGACAGAAAATAATGGACATGGTGATGCTCAGCTTGACTCTTGCATCCTTTCCAAAGAGCCATTCGAACAGAGTAAAGAATAAAAGCATGTTGGAGCCTTCACCTAACCTTATCTCACCCAAATTTGTTGAAAGATTTGAAGTCCAATCTCTACTTTGTTACAAGTTTGAACTGAAACTTATGTGATGGGGTTCCAAAGATTAGTTTTTTATTGACTTCCTTCAACAAAGAGGTGTACCAAATTTGTATCTACCTTTCACTTTCTGGTCCTCTCTTTCACGTACAAAAGTCTCTGCAAGTTTCTTGAGAAACTTGAAAAACTTTTGACACATTGCCTACTTCTGCTTTCTAAGTATTACATTTTTAGACTGTGTTTTTGTTTTTTTCTGTCAAATTTCTTCGTTCTGGGACTGTTCCAAAGCCCTTATTGTCCTGAGAGATGAACACAAAAATGACCAAAGAATCTGGCACACATGCAAATACTTTTGACCAATTGGTATCCTATGCTTTGTCTGATCTCTCTTCAGCAACATAATAGAATGGTCCTTTCAGCTGCAAGAAAACATTTCAGTAAAAAAAATTTAAAAGGTTGCAGGGATACAGCTTCACTTGCCAACCACCAAAAAATGGTGAAAGAAGGGGAAGGAAAAACAAGAGAAGACAAGAAATAAAGAAAAAGAGAGGCACATTTACATATATGTGCTGCATGCCTGCAATTCAGATAATCCCTCCTTGTTAGATCAATGAAATCCCGGGAAAAGAATGAGGAAAAGAAACCAAAATCCCAGATTTGTTTCTTGATACTGTTCTTCAAGTTTTGGCAATCCCAAATTCACATCTTGAACCAGTGGATCGTCAAGGTGATGAAGGATTGAGTACTAATGGTGAAGATGGTGGAAGTGAACGTCGACTTCTACTTCTACCGCGAACTTGATTACCAGGAGATGATGAGGAGGACGATGATGAATTAGAAGAAGTTGTATATCTTTTCGACTCACTGGTCAATTTTCTCCTCTCTCCTTCATTGGCCTTATCTTCAACCCGACGACCTCGAACTTTTGTTGAATTTAAGGTTGAAGGAAGTACACATTTACATAGAAAGCCTATAAAGAAAGATCACAGATATTATCAAGTTCTGAGATGACATTTCATTTCTGAAATATTAGCAGATAACAGGCTAAGAAAGTTTGACCACCATGATTAGTGAAAGTTGATATCTTAAAAAGAATATATTCGGAAAAAAAGTTAAATCTGACAGGAAAAACTCATTCATATTGATCATCATTTCAAAGAAATGATTTAAAAGTTTGTGGGCTTTATTGGGTTTTTCCCAAGAAAAAGATCATCACTCAAGGAGCAAAATTTGGCAGGTTCTAAAACTAGAATTTGAGATGACAAGATGAGACCTTTAAGACAAAGGAAAAATAAGAACATGACATTTCCTTACCGAGTCTGGCAAGTCGGTTAACCCAACTTGGAATTGGATTCCCTGTTAAGCTAAGACAAGCATCGTCGCAAAAATGGTTGCAGTTCTTGGTTATGAGATTATATGCATTCCCTCTATACTTCTCCGCCAGGGCCTCCATTACTGCTCTTACCTCTACAGGACTCATATCTGTTTTCCCTATCAAAATCGACTTTCTGAATGTGAATCCATCGCAACGTTTAGGTTCTCCTTCAAAAATTCCAGTCGAGGAGTACTCATGAGCTCCAAATGCATATTCAACCCCGTGAACTGCATAACAAGATCTCAACTTTTGAGTTCCTGAGAATCTTCTTGTAGAAAGGTCGAAGCTTGTTGAACATATCTACCCAGAAACACACTAAATGAAAGACCCAGAAGTTTAACAGAGATTTAACGTCATTTTACAGATGAAAAGCTTTCGAGCCAAACGAGAAACATTTGGGATCCTGAGAACGGTGGAGATAAGTAAGAAACCTTTGCATTTCCAGGATTCAGAAAACTAATTGTGCCAAAGGTTTCGTAAAGTTTGTTGTTTTTCAGAATCACAGGAAGATACTAGTATCCAAGTCCATTTTCTTTCTTATACACTTTTAATCAATCAAGAAACTTTGAAAGGCTGCAAATAGAATATTCAACGATTGAAGTGTAAGAAAACTACCGGTCCTTCAAGATGCAAAAAAGAGTTAACCGATCTACAACGGATCTAAACAGCAACTTATCTCGCAAAAGATCAAAGGACATTCAGGAAACTGCATTTGCGGAAGAAAAAAAACCCTGAAACAAACAGAAGTTCATATGTAACAGACACTAACCTTGAACTCCAGAATGGTAGACTCCAAGTCCAAGCCAGTAGGCATAGCCATTCATAGGCGTTAGATCATAAACGTTAAGGCACACAGGGACGGATCCAACTTCATCACAGCTCGAAGTTTTTGCACAGAGCATGGCTCTATCCCTTTTCCCACCTTAGCTATCAAGTACAAACTAATGCAATGTCATGTCCTAAAGAATATGATACCAAACAATAGTTCTGTCTTTTTGAAGCTACGTATTGATTGGAAAGAAGATTGGAACTAACACTCACTCCAAGTAAATTAAGGAGGCTTCTAAAGAAATGGGCAGTGCTTAATTTTCTTGTAAAGAGAATGAGAATCTTCTACTTATGGGCAGCAACAGGCTGCAGGTATTGCTGTACTGTGTTTTTGGCATTAATTTGGATATATGAGTTATTAGGCTTGCTTTTTGGTTTAATTTACCAAAACTGCCTTGATAGTTTGGGTTGGAGTTCTGTCAGTTGTGTGGTAGTTGGTCTGTGTTTGTGTGATCCAATTTAAGGATTTGAAAATGTTATTGATGGGAGAAAGTAATGTTTTAGTTAATTATGGTGCTTAGTGGGAGGCATCATGTCATATTATGGTTTGGGATTGGTGTGGGGTTTTCTTTAAAGAAAAAGCAATATTATTATTAGCTAAACAGTACAAGAATGGGACCCATTTACATGAATTATGATTCACTCACGTTAATATATATTCTAAGTTAAATGTTTGTGATCTGTTGACCTCTGATTTTCTTTAATTTTTTGTAATTAATTGAATTTGAATCAATCATCAAACTTAAATTTTACTGTGAAAATAAATTTGAGTTTGATTTATTAATTTTAAATTAATTTGTGATGTTTAAGTTCAATCTTCTTAATTAGATTTAAACTATTTAACAATACTTAAAATCAATAGTCTTGTTTATTTTAAAAAATAGTTAGATCTTGGATTCCACTTAAATCAACACAAAGCTAATATTGTAAACCATTAAATAACATTTTTTATCAATATTTTCAAAATTAAACTAGAAATTAAACCGGTAAGACGAGAGATTTAATATTTAAAAAGTTCAATTAGTATTAGACTGTCATAAAATCAGTCAAATATTGAATAAAATGAAAAAATTTAAATTATGATTAGAAAAGATTATCTCATACCTATTATAAAATTTGAAGTTTAATTAAAAAGAGATTGTTAAATGAAAATTAATTGATTTATTTTAGTTTATAAGAATTTATTAATTAATAAAAATGAGCAATTAATATTAATTAATAAATTGATCATTTTTAACAACAAGAGTTATGATAATAAATCGAATTAAAAAGTTGAATAATTTAAAATTTTTATAATTGAACCGATCAAACCAATTGGGTTGGGCTTTTTACTCATTGTTTTTAACTGATATCTTAAATTTTTATATTAAGTAAAGGTATTTTTAACACAAACTATTTCAGAAAATTTATTATCCCATGACAATACTAAATTGATAAGTACGATACTCTTCATTTTCAATTATTCTTTTATTTTTCATTCCTTATTTGATTATAAATTAAGTATCATATTATTTATTATTCTTCAGACAATAATATCATAAATATACTAAAAAATTTGGGGAGGCTATTGGACATCTTAAAAATAAACATTGGACCAACTTTTTTTTCCCCCTCAAACACTGTATGATTATCTAAGTCTCATAAATTAGGGTTGGAGCATCGTATTGAGATGTTTCAATCATGTGCTGTTTAATTTTGTCTATGTAAATCATACATAAGTGTATAAATAAGATTTAACGAAACACGGTAAAAATTGGTTAACTGAAACATAAAATCATTCCCATAATTAAACTTGATGAAAAAAATCACCCTCGCGACATTAAATTTAGTCAATACTTTGAAGAGTAGGACAGTTGAAAAAATCTTCAATCATACTAAGTTGACCAAAATTAGATTATTAAGATTGCAACTAATGAAAAACTCGTCGACAAAGTTAATCAATTAGATGTCGTTAACATTTTTTTGCAACTTTCTTAACACGTGAACATCTTCACATGTAAGAGATTCCAAATATTCATAACTTATTTAAGCAAAAATAAGAGTCATTAACATACATACATATATATATGATTACTACAACCAATATATTGTTGTACTTCAGTTCATTAACTCAGATTTTTTATTAAATTATTTGATTATTTTTTAACTAGATCAAATTGATTTCGCTTAAATGTAAATTTATTAAAATCTTAAAAGCGAAATTAATTCTTGTCCATTAAGAAGATTAGTAACAGTGCTAACACATTGAACGCTATATGTAGTTTTACGAGAGAAATTCCAAAATAAAAAGGCATCATCTAATTGAATCATGGGAAGAAGATAGCTTTTATTTACAGATCAAGAAGAAGACGGCGATGGGTCCAATATTATATTGTCTGTAGCGCAAGAGCAATATTCACGCCAGAGGTTGAAAGCTGCATCTCTATTCTTGTTCTTAAATTTCCCTCCACCTACTCTGTAGTTACGGCTAAGCCAAAACTTACAAAATTCGTCATTCGTCCAATAAATATCCGATATTTCTCTATTACCTAACAGAAGTCGTCTGCCTGAATGATCGACTTCTGGTCTTGTTCCACACATGTTGGAGTAGGAGTGTGCTGATAACCAAAATTACAATTTAAACCTGATTTTTAAATATAATTTAGATCTTAAGGTTATAGAATATTTAATTTAATCTTAATATTTTTAAACATTTGAAATAGACTCTCAAATTAACATAATAGTTTTAAAATTTTTATTCATAAATTCTACTGTAATGTATAAATCACATCAAGTTATATAAGTTCCACTAATAAATTTTAAAAATAATTTTTGTACATTTATTAAAAATAAATAAATAAAGTGTTATTTTAAAAAAATATATGTTAGTGTAGCTTCTTTTGCCACCACCAATATATGTAACAATAGATTCTATCAATAAAATTATAAAAAATATTATGTCAATAATAATGTGATATTTAATTAAAGACGGTAAATGAATCCGGACTCAACCTAGCTCGAAGTCAATGAGCTAGGCTTGGGTTGACCGAATCTTAGACTCAACCTTTCTAAAAAAAGTAGGCTCTCGAGGTGAACTTGGGCTCGGAATGCCCAAACCCTCTACAATTTTTATAAGCAAAATGACGTTATTTTTGCATTTTTATCATACAATTAAAAGTATTTAAGAATTGATTATTAAAGAACTTATAAAGAAGAAATGATATTACAGTAAAATATATTAAGATTAATAGCATGCTAATTGATCTATTAATTAAGTAATTATATCCTAAAGTTTATAAAAGATATGTTAGTAATATAAGTGTGTTAGAGTCTTTATTAAATTAAAAAACTAAATCAAAACATGTTGAAGCCTTATTTAAAATTAATATTATTTCATGACAAATAAAGATATTTCAGACATAAATGAGAAGTTTTGAAACAAGAAAATACAAAGCATTCATCTCATAAAAATATATTGAAAAAATATTAATTACTACGTATTGTGATATATTTATTTTTAATCACATTAATAAAATTGTTAAATAATAATGATTATATTAAAATTATATTGGAGGACTTGTAATATTTTTCAATATAAAAAATGTTACTAAACCAAATGATGGATATTAAATTGATTTTGGATTTTTTATAAATACAATGAAAAGTTTTTTATTAAATGTTTTGTTAACAAAATTAATTTGTTTTTAAAACTAACAACAACTAACATAGTTCAATTAAGTGTTGGGCATTTTTGCCCTCAAGGTTAAGGGCATCTTTGTCTTTCTCCTTTTAAATGGGCAATTATTAATTGTAATTTTAGTTTTCAATAAATTACCGGTGAAGTTATGTAATTCGATCCAGATAGGGGTAATAAAGTGACACAATAAATGATCTAAATTAATAGGTCAAAGTCCAGGAGAAAAAATGGTTCTCTTTCAATGTAAACCTGATCCATATTGGCCTTGTGATGGGGAAGCTCGATATGGAAGCTATATAAAGGTTAAAGTCTCTTACAGTTACTCAAATCGTTCACGAGTTGACTCGTTAAGAGAGCTCGTGATTGAGAAAACTGTAAAAAGGCCTACACCGAATGACGGTAAACAACTTCCTCAACTGGCTTGGGAGAATCAGAGCTCATTTGGATGGCAAAAACTGCTTCGGACATCAGAATGGACCCGAAATAAGGCATTCCACATTTTCTTCGTTTTTACCCTTTCATGTATGATCTTGGGTACGTAATAGGGTCTGTGCTACATGTTACACGTGGTATCAGAGTGGTTATGTGATCGAGTTGACAGAAAACGAAGATTTTTCGGTTTCCATTCATTATAGTTTTCTTCTTTTTTTTATTCATTTTTCAACTTTTTTACGTAAATAATTGCATAATAGTAGTATACATAAGGTTAGCTACGAAAAACAGGTCGAACACGAGCCAAACGGAGTGAAAAACCAACTTCTGGGTCTTCAAAAATCACTCTCCCGTCAGAGGGTGATGCAATGTCCGGCGCGTGCAACGCACACACCCGACATTGCTACAGGGGTCGGGGAAGGGTGGTAACTCACGCGCAATCACGTCCCGCTAAGTGACACCGCAGGAAGGGGACGCATGGGGTGCGTGCGACTCATGGGCCTCACACGGCACATACTCCCACTGGCATTGAACCACAGATGCGTGCATGACACGCGTTGCATCTGGTGCGACACGTGGACTGAGGGATCTGGGACACATGTCGACGCGTGCATAATTGCACGTGTGAGCATGGCTGGCGTGTGTGTGGTGCGTACGTCTGCACTTGCGCGTGCAGGACACGCGCGTACCCGCATTGACGTGGATTGCCACATCGGCCAACTGTCGTCATGCTGATGTCAGCTATATGGCCTTACTACAGTATTTTTCCCAAAAAAAATGAAAAGGAAAATTTTCAAAATTCTCTTAAAGGTTCCTCAGATCCTTTTAGGTCAGTTTCCAGGTTTAGGAAAATTTTTAAAGTTGTTTTTAAATTTTTATGAATTTATTACGTTGGTAATCCAATTCTGGAAAAGTTTTCAAACTTTTCAAAGCCAATTTTGAGTGTATTTATACTTCAAACAGCATATGAGGGAGACACTTAAGATCTAATGTCTCGTGCGGTAGGTTCGATATCAAAAAGTACGATAAACACTCCGATTGAGATATTTTGTTTTCTTTCAAATTCTCAAATAAAGTTTAAAGACATTGTTTTCAGTGTTACTATGTGATTAACTGATTAACTGATTTTCACATACATTATGCTCATATAGAATGTGAGGATGACATAGAAGTTGTATCCCTTGTGTGTGTGGACTTTCTAAGGTATTAATGAGAATGCAGTCACCAAAGTGGCCTTTCAAGTCAATATTTTAGATTGATCTGCTAACATGTTTGGGGATGTCTCTGACCTTATGTTTGGTTATTCTGCCCAAAGGTGTTAACCTTACACAATGTTTTGAGATGTTCATAAAGGCATTTGATAGAGGAAAGTCGTTGCTTAAATGGCCTATTCACCCAAAGGTGGTAGTATCAGGAGAGTTGATGGTTTGCAATATGATCATTTTTTATGTGGGAATCTGATTGCATATATTATGTATTCAGCTAATATGTGTGATTAGATTATCAGTAGAGATACCTTAATGCTTTGAGTATCGTTGTTATCTTGCATGTATACTATTTTAACATTGTCTTTTCTATTCTTCAGTCACCTTCTCAGTCAACAATAATGATGTCACCATTGAAACCTTGAATGGTTTCAACTTCAAGAAGTGGAAGAAGGATGTAGATTTCGCATTGGAGCTAGCGGATATTAGTATGGCCATGCATGTAAAGAGGCCTTCCCTACTTACAGATGTCAGTTTGGAAGCTGACAAAGCAACAATGGCGACCTGGGAAAGGTCAAATAGACTATGCTATTTGACCATTAGGAGGTCAATATCGGATCATCTGTTGAGTGAACTGCCAAACACAACAGTAGCTCGTGAGTTCATGGACGGTATATCCCAGAGGTACAAGGTCTCTTCTCATGCTGAGCATAGCGCC
>JANTPM010000005.1:6942463-6952772 GCA_025434745.1 Erythroxylum divaricatum
GAAATTAAGCAGCAAGAAATAAGTAACACAGGCAATTTTTACGTGGAAAACCTCCCTCAGTGTAAGAAAGGAAAAATCACGGGACCTAGTCTAGTAAAGAAAAACTCCACTATCATCAATCAAATTACAGAGTTTTTCACCTCTAGATATAACTAGAGTCACTACTCAACTCTTAAATATAACAATAATCATTAACAAAATGAAAAATCAAAGAGTTAAGAACAATATCACCCATAAAATCTCAGCAACTTCGACTGAAGATCAGGGCACCTTGAAAATCTCCAAATCCAATCTCCACCATTCAGAATGAAAAACAACGAGAGAGGAACCTCTGGTTAAAATTTCAGGTCGATCTGACAAGAAATCACTATGCGATTGAAGGTTGGAAGATTACTGCGCAAAGCTAAGAGAAAAAACAAAAATCTTCTTCTTTATATCTTTTTCCCTCTTTTTTCTCTTCCTTTCTCTTCCGGCTATCCACTCTTCACTACTCTTCTTTAGGGTTTAAAACCCTTTTATATTTTAGGCTTTGGGCTCCACTTAGAAGGGACTCAAACCCAATAAAGGGTTATCAAGTACTGTTTCTCTATCTTTGCAACCTTCTTCGTTGATTATGGGTGGGACAAGCCGATGCTTTTTGGCTGTCAAAAGGACTTCGCATTCCCAGGTCTCTCACTGGTTTACTTCTCTCTGTTTGAGTATATTAGTTTTCGGGTGTAGTGTGTGTGAGTTTGTTGACAGTGATCATCGTCCTGTGCAGTCCCGACAGTCGGGGAGTTAAAGGGTTCTTGTTCAAGCCATCCTTATAGTTAATTTTATTAGATAAGTTTTCCGGTGCGATTCTGTATTTATTGTATGGGTTATTGTTAGATAAGTTTTCTGCTAGTCATGTACTTTTCCCCCTGAGCCATGAACACTACCCATGCTGTTGCGTAACGGGTGGAGCTCCTCTGCGCAACCAACAACAGTGCGTGTGTCGGAGACGATGCTACGTCGTTGTTGCAAGGCAAGCCCTTAACGTACCCTCTCTGGAGCCACACTCGTCTGCTGCCAAGTCTGATGCCTCGAGCATCCTGACAAGGCCACAGAAAAGTCGGCTGAGAGAGACGTTACCTGCCGTTTCTTGATTTTTCTCCGCTGTATAACCTTTTTTTTTAATATTTTATTATTATTATTAGTATTATTATTATTCTCTATTTTTTATTATTCTTATATATTTATTTATTTTAGTATTTTATGTATTAATTATTATATTCATTATTTGCCTTTTCTGCTGTATTCTTTACGTTTTTACTTGTCCTTTTCAACCTGCATCCATATTGTCCTTATCACATTTGCATGTGGGTCTACTGGAAACAACTTATTTACATTATAAGGGTAAGACTGCATACTATCAGACCCCCCAGATGTTGCTTCATTGTGAGACTTCAAGGTATGATGATGATGATGATGATGAACTTTGAATTGAAACTATTGCTCGAATCGACCTCTTGGTTGGAATAAAAAAACATGAACTAAATTTATTTTAAGAAACAAACACAAATGTTGTAACAAAATACTGATGCAAGTATGTATGCTAACATAAGATTTGGCAGAGAAAATAAAGTTGAATGTAAACAAGCAAGGTTGAACCAAAATAAAGGCGAAATAAGCAATGTGATCTTCTTAATCATCGGGGAATTTGACATGGATGACTCAAAAACTTGAAACAAGTCTAATCCCTTCAGGTCACACAGGCTATGAGTTCCTGACCTTGAATCGAATCAAAACATTCTCCAATATTAAATAATAGAGATTGGTGATGGTCTCTTAAATGAACCAAAGCGATGATCGTCGCCAGTGCTGGTTTATGTATAACATGTTTGTTTTGGTGACTTTGATGACTCAATTTGTATCCCATATTGGAAAGAAATGAGAATAGGAGTTTTTCAAGTTATAAAATAACTTCTCCCTTCCTATTCTAAATCATCCCAAAAATTTGATATATACTCAAAATTTGTACATATATCAAATTTAGTATTCTCTTCTTAATAAGAGCAGGCTGTCTTAAGTGGTGTTTGGAGACTAAGCACAATTGGTCGAACTCTGTTATTGATTTTCAGGTGTGTTCTTTCGTTATCTCTTTTATTTATTCCGCATTTATAGTATTCAATATTTATTTGTTGGGTTTATTTGTACTATTAGTGTGAGTGTATAATTCTATTCTATTATGCGTTGTTAATTTGTACACAGGTCTAGATTGTGATAATATACTATGCAAGTATATTTTGTCTAGTAATTTGGGTTTTAAGTGGTACCACGTGTGACCCTTCCAGGCTTTACTGGGAATTTATTTGAAATGATAATTCTGTCTTAGAAATCCGTTTGATGGTCTTTCTTGGGAATTACCGAATCAGTAAAATTCACTAGTCTCTTTTATTTATTTCGCTTGAGTCATATTTGTTATGTCCTTAGTTGTTGGTGAATTTATAGACGTCATTACAGACTCAAATAATAGTATTTAATATTACAAATATTACAAACCAAAGATGAACCTTCAGCTCTAATACCACTTGTTGGAAAAATCAAATTCTTACACAGTGATTTGGATGAAGAAATCTATATATCTCAGCCAGATAGATTCAAAATTGCTTGTAAAGAAAATTGGGTTTGTAAACTGAATAAATCGTTATACGGATTGAAGCAATCATCGAGGTAATGGTACAAATGATTTGACAAGTTTATGATGGGTCAGAAATACACAAGAAGTAAATGCAATCACTGTGTGTATTTGCGCAGACTTTAAGATGACTCATACATGTACTTGTATATGTTGATGAGATGTTAATAACATCCAAGAGCTAAGATGAAATTAAAAAAATGAAGGCTCAATTGAATGAAGAGTTCGAGATGAAGGATTTGGAAGAAGCTACGAAGATTTTCGGCATGGAGATAAACATGGATGGACAGGGAGGCAAGCTTTGGCTGACTCAAAAGCAGTATTTGAAGAAAATACTACAACGTTTTGGTATGAATAAAGATATAAAACCTGTAAGTACTCCGCTTACTCCTCATTTGAAGCTTAGCAACCAGTTATCTCCAAAGACCGATGAAGAACGGGAATACATGGCGAAAGTTTCGTATGCTAATGCAGTAGGAAGCTTGATGTATGCAATGGTGTGTAGGAGAACTGATATTTCACAACTTGTCAATGAACCTTGCCAGGATGATGCTTATATCTGCTTACAACACTAACTACTTATGAAATATCGGGTCACGTACACATCATTGCATACATCAAGCTTCCTACTGCATTAGCATACGGGACTTTTGCCATGTATTCCCATTCTTCATCCATCTTTGGAGATAACTAGTTGCTAAGCTTCAAATGAGGAGCAAGCGGGGTACTTATAGGTTTTATATCTTTATTCATATTAAAACGTTGTAATACTTTCTTCAAATACTGATTTTGAGTCAGCCAAAGCTTGCCTCCCTATCTATCCCTACTTATCTCCATGCCGAGAATCTTCTTGACTTCTCCTAAATCCTTCATCTCGAACTCTTCATTCAACTGAGCCTTCATTTTGTTAATTTCATCTTGGTTCTTGGATGCTATTAACATATCATCAACACACAAGAGTAAGTAGATGTAGAACCCATCTTGAAATCTAGTAGATGTAGAACCCATCTTGAAATTTGCGCAAATACACATAATGATCGTATTTACTTCTTGTGTATTTCTGACCCATCATAAACTTTTCAAATCATTTATACTTTTGTCTTGATGATTGCTTCAATCTGTACAACGATTTATTCAGTTTACAAACTCAATTTTCTTTACCAATAACTTTGAATTTATTTGGCTTAGACATATAGATTTCCTCCTCCAAATTATCGTCTAGGAACGTGATTTTCATATCAAGTTGAGCTATCTTCAAATTCAACTGCGTTATTAAGACTAACAGAATTCTAATAGAAGAATATTTAACAACTGAAGAAAATACCTCATTATAATCAACTCCCTCCTTTTGAGCATAACCTTTAGTTACCAACTTTGCCTTACAACGAACATTATTCTTGTCAGGAAATCTTTCTTTGCAAATATTCATTTGCATCTAATTGTCTTCTTTCCCTTTGTTAGTTTTGTTAACTTCCACGTCTTGTTTTTCTCAAGGAATTTCATCTCTTCTTCTATTGCACCTTTCCATCTACCATTTTCTATACTTCAGATGGCTTTTGAAAAATTGGATGGAACATCATCAACAACTGGAAGTGCATAGGTTACCATGTCAATAAAACAAGTAGGTTTCTGAATCCCTCTTCTTGTCCTTCTAACGACAATTGGTTCTAGCTGCTGTTCAGATTCTTAAGTTGGAATCGCTTCTTCATTTGACTCTTCTTCTACTATAGAAGAGTCACTGATATTGCTTTTTGTTGGGCTCACCATAATTTGTTCAAACTCCAGCTACTTCAATAGACACTCCATCTGCTTTGACGTATACTCTACCTGCTTCAATGTACCATTAGTCTCTTCTTGTATCACCTTATTCAACATGACAGATTCATCAAAGGTAACATTTCTGCTAATGATAGTCTTCTTTCCCTCTAAACACCAGAGACGATATCTTTTAACTCCAGCATTGAAGCCCATAAAAAGTGCCTTCTTTGCCTTTGGATCCAACTTTGATTCATTAACATGATAATATGCAATAGAACAAAAAATAAAGAATCATAATATGTTATAGGTTTTCCAGACCATACTTCTAATGGAGTCTTTCCACCAATTGCAGATGATGACAAACTATTAACGAGATGTTGAGTGTAAGTTACTAACTCAGCCTAAAACTTTCTACCTAACTCAGCAGTAGACAACATATAACGGGCTTTCTCTACTAGTGTCCTGTTCATATGTTCTACTGTGGTGT
The DNA here is from genome assembly GCA_025434745.1 of Erythroxylum divaricatum. Lineage (NCBI taxonomy): Eukaryota > Viridiplantae > Streptophyta > Magnoliopsida > Malpighiales > Erythroxylaceae > Erythroxylum > Erythroxylum divaricatum. Next base: position 6,947,368 of record JANTPM010000005.1, read on the forward strand.
TTTTCTAACTGTAAAGTATCGAATTATGCCGGACTCCTGACATACCTTCAATAAAGGATCACTCTTGTATTCTCTACCATTGTCTATTTGAAAAACTTTGATCTTTCTTCTCGTTTAGTTTTCAACTTGAGGTTTTCACTTAAAAAAACTCCAAGTACATCATCTTTATTTTTTATAGTAAACATCTATACTTTTATAGAAAAATCATTAACAAAAGTCACAAAATAATACCTACCTCCAAAAGATGGAGTCTTAGTAGGTCTCCACACATCTAAGTGCACATAATCCAAAATACCTTTAGTGTCATGGATTTCACTCTTCTTTGTTTTCCCAAAACACAATGCTCACAAAATTTCAATTTGTGAGTGTTCATACCTTTCAATAATCCTTGCTTGACAAAAATTTGCAAGAATTTTTCACCAACATGTCCCAAACGCATATGCCATAATTTTGTTAGCTCTGTATCCTTCTTGTTACTAAAAGTTGTTGCCGCTACTGTCCAAACAACTGTACTTCCTTGGTAGTAATACATATTATTTTTCCTTATGCCTTTCAACATCACAAGTGCTCCTGAAGTTGTCTTAAGAATCCATCTCGCGTCATCACAATTAGGCCTTTTGATTCTAAGGTCTTTAAAGAGATTATATTCTTTTTCAAATTCGACACGCACTGAATACCTTTCAAAATTCTGGTGGATCCATCATGATTCATCAGCTTGATTGAACCTATCTCAGCTATTTTACATGGATTGTCATTGCCCATGTGAGCATCTCCACCATCAATTTCTTCAAAATCAAAGAACTACTCCCGAATAGGAGACATGATAGGTGTAACTTGAATCCAGAATTCACTCGTCTGAATGGAATGTTGAAGGTGATACTACCAAAGAGACATCTGACTCTGCATCACTTTTACATTCTACAACATTTGTATATTACGGAGCTTTTCCTTTCTTCTTCAACTTTGGTCAGTCTTTCTTCTAATGCCTTTTTTCATGACAGAAAGCACACTCATGTTTGGCAACTCTACTTTTTGATTTGGATCTTTCTCTTCTTCCCTTCGACCGGCCTTGCTGACAGCCTCTTGCCACAAATGCTTCATCTGTTGTAACTGCTTTACTTTTCTTTTTATCTTGCTTTCGTAATTCATGACTATATAAATCAGAACCCACAGCATCTAAAGATACATTCTCCTTTCTATGAAGTAAAGTAGTTTCTAAGTGTTCAAATTCATCTAGAAGGGATGATAATAACATCAAAGCCAAGTCTTCATCTTCGAATTGTACATCTAAATTCAATAGGTCTGTTACTGATTGATTAAACAGAGTGATGTGTTCATTCATAGTAGTACCTGGTCAGTATTCAAATCGGAACAACCTTTTTTTCATAAAGAGCTTATTCTTACCACTTTTTTTTCCAAAAATTTGTCCTTCAATGCCTTCCACAGTTTGTACGCAGAAGTCTCGTTTTTGAAAGCATACTTCTGCTCTTTAAACAAACATGATCAAATTTTTCTGCATGCCAACCGATTTATGATACTTCAATCTTTATCTTGTACATATTCTGATTTTTTTCTTCAATAGCTATATCAAGACCCTGTTGAAAAAGAGAATCTAGAACCTCGCCTTGTCACATGTCAAAATAACCAGTACCGTCAAATATTTCCACCACCAACTTCATGCTTGACATTGGAATCCTCTGCCATGTGGATTAGGAAGTCGATGCCGCTTGAGTCATATTTGTTATGTCCCTAGTTGTTGGTAAATTTACAGAGGTCATTACAGACTCGAATAATATTATTTAATATTACAAATATTACAAACAAACTAAGGATGAACCTTCGGCTCTGATACCACTTGTTGGAAAAACCAAGTTCCTATATGGTGATTTGGAGAAGAAAATCTATATGTGTCATCCAGATGGATTCAAAGTTGCTGGTAAAGAAAATTGGATTTATACATTGAATAAATCGTTGTACGGATTGAAGTAATCACCGAGGCAATAGTATAAACGATTTGACAAGTTTATGATGAGTCAGAAGTACACAATAAGTAAATACGATCACTGTGTGTATTTACACAGACTTCAGGATGAGTCCTACATCTACTTACTCTTGTATGTTGTTGATATGTTAATAACATCCAAGAGCCAAGATGAAATTAACAAAATGAAGGCTCAATTGAATGAAGAGTTCGAGATGAAGGATTTAGGAGAAGCCAAGAAGATTCTCGGCATGGAGATAAGCAGAGATAGACAGGGAGGCAAGCTTTAGCTGACTCATAAGCAGTATTTGAAGAAAGTACTACAATGTTTTGGTATAAATAAAGATATAAAACCTGTAAGTACTCCGCTTGCTCCTCATTTGAAGCTTAGCAACCAATTATCTCCAAAGACAGATGAAGAACGGGAAAAGTTGACGGTGGAAATATTTGACATTATAGATCTTTTTGACATGCGGCAAGGCGAGGTTCTGATTCCCTTTTCTAACAGGGTATTGACATAGCTATTGAAGAAAAGAAACCAGAATATGTAGAAGATAAGGATTGAAATATCATAAATCGGTTAGCATGCAGAACAATTCGATCATGATTGTCTAGAGAGCAGAAGCATGCTTTCAAAAATAAAACTTCTGCGCACAAATTGTGGAAGACATTGGAGGACAAATTTCTGAAAAAAAAATGGTCAGAGTAAGCTCCTTATGAAGAAAAGGTTATTTTGATTTGAATACCGACTATGTACTATTATAAATGAACACATCACTCTATTTAATCAATTAATAGAAGACTTATTGAATTTAAATGTACAATTGGAAGATGAAGACTTGGCTTTGATGATGTTATCATCAAAGCCGGATGAATTTGAACACTTAAAAACTACTTTACTTCATGAGAAGGAGAATGAATCTTTAGATGTTGTGTGTTCTGCTTTGTATAGTCATAAATTGTGAAAGTAAGATAAAAAGAAAAGTAAAGCAGTTATAGAAGATGAAACATTTGTGGCAAGATGCCGTCAGTAGAGCCGGTTAAAGGGAAGAAGAGAAAGATCCAAATCAAAAGGCAAAGTTGCCAAAGATGAGTGTGCTTTCTTTCATGAGAAAGGGCATTAAAAGAAAGACTACCCAAAGTTGAAGAAGAAAGGGAAGGCTCCGTAATATGCAAATGTTGCAGAATGTAAAAGTGATGCAGAGTCAGATATCTCTTTGGCAATATCAGCTTCAACATTCCATTCAGATGAGTATATTTTGGATTCAAGTTGCACCTATCATATGTCTCCCATCCGGGAGTAGTTTTTTGATTCTGAAGAAATTGATGGTGGAGTTGTTTACATGGGCAATGACAATCCATGTAAAACAGATGGATAGGTTCAATCAAGCTGAGGAACCATGATGGGTCCACTAGAATTTTAAAGGATGTTCAATACGTGTCAAATTTGAAAAAGAATCTCATCTCTTTGGGGACCTTATAATCAAAAGGCCTAGTTGTGATTATGCGAGATGGAATTCTTAAGACAACTGCAGGAGAACTTTTGATGTTGAACGACATAAGGAAAAATAATTTGTATTACTACCAAAGAAGTACGGTTGTTGGGACAGTAGTGACAGCAACTTCTAGTAGCTAGAAGAATACAGATGCAACAAAGTTGTGGCATATGCGTTTGGGACATGCTGGTGAAAAATTCTTGAAATTCTTGTTAAGCAAAGATTATTGAAAGATACGAAGACTTGCAAATTGAAATTCTGTAAGCATTGTGTTTTGGAAAAACAAAGAAGAGTAAAATTTGACACTATCATCCATGACACTAAAGGTATTTTGAATTATGTACACTCAAATGTGTGGAGACCTGCTAAGACTTCATCTCTTGGCGGTAGACATTATTTTGTCACTTTTGTTGATGATTTTTCTAGAAGAGTATGGGTGTTTACTATAAAGAACAAAGATGATGTGTTTAGAGTTTTTTTCTTAAGTGAAAAGCTTAATTTAAAAATCAAATGGGATGTAAGATCAAAATTCTCCTAACAAACAATGGTGGAGAATACAAGAGTGATCCTTTCCTGGAGGTATGTGAAGAGTCTGGCATAGTTTGACATTTTACCAGTTAGAAAAACACCACAACAGAATGGAGTGTCAGAGCGTATGAACAGGATACTGGAGGAGAAAGTCTGTTGTATGCTGTTTAATGTTGGGCTAGGCAGAAAGTTTTGGGTTGAGGCAGCGACATACGTTCAACATCTCGTTTATCGTTCCATCATTTGTAATTAGTGGCAAGACTCTATTAGAAATATGGTATGAAAAACCTGTAACAGATTATGATTCTTTGCATATTTTTTATTCTACTGCATATTATCATATTAATAAATCAAAGTTAGATCCAAGAATAAAGAAAGCACTTTTTATGAGCTTCAATGTTGGAGTTAAAAGATACCGTCTCTGGTGTTTAGAGGGAAAGAAGACTATCGTTAGCAGAGATGTTACTTTTGATAAATCTGCCATATTGAATAAGGTGACACGAGAAGTGATTGTATACGTCAAATCAGATGGAGTGTACGTCGAAACAGGCGAAATTTGAACAGATGATGGTGAGCCCAGCAAAAAGCAATATCACTGACTCTTCTGTGGTAGAAGAAGAGTCAAATGAAGAATAGGTTTCGACCCAAGAATCTCAACAACAGCCAGAATCAATTGCCATTAGAAGGACAAGACGAGAGATTCAGAAATCTGCTCGTTTTGCTGACATAGTGGCCTATGTACTTCTAGTTGTTGATAATGTTCCATCTAATTTTTTAGAAGCCATCCAAAGTATAGAAAATGGTAGATGGAAAGGTGCAATGGAAGAAGAGATGAAATCCCTTTAGAAAAATAAGACGTGAAAGTTGACAAAACTATTAAAGGAAAGAAGACAATTGGATACAAATGGATATTTGCAAAGAAAGAAGGATTTATTGACAAGAATGATGTTCATTACAAAGCAAGGTTGGTAGCTAAAGGCTACGCTAAGAATGAGGGAGTTGATTATAATGAGGTTTTTTTTTCCGTTGTTAAAAATTCCTCCATTAGAATTCTGTTAGCCTTGGTAACGCAGTTGAATTTGGAACTAACTCAACTTGATGTGAAAACTACGTTCCTACACAAATTTGGAGGAGAAAATCTATATGTCTAAGCCATATAGATTCAAAGTTGCTGGTAAAAAAAATTAGGTTTGTAAACTGAATAAATCGTTGTACGGATTGAAGCAATTGCTGAGGTAATGATACAAACGATTTGACAAGTTTATGATGGGTCAGAAGTACACAAGAAGTAAATAGGATCACTGTGTGTATTTACGCAGACTTCAAGATGGGTCTTACATCTACTTACTCTTGTATGTTGATGATATATTAATAGTATCCAAAAGCCAAGATAAAATTAA
>JANTPM010000005.1:6960808-6977800 GCA_025434745.1 Erythroxylum divaricatum
GCACCAGTTAGTTGGAAGTCCACTTTGCAATCAACAGTGGAATTGTCTACAACAAATGTAGAGTATATGGCAATTATAGAGGTTGTGAAGGAGACGATTTGGCTTCACATATTGCTAAAAGACTTGGGAGTTGGTCAGAAACACCTTGTGGTGTATTGTGACAGTTAAAGTGCTATTCATTTAACAAAGAACCAATTTTTTCATGTAAGGATGAAGCACATTGACGTTCACTATCATTTTGTGTGGGAGATTTTCGAAGAAGAGGAGATACTTCTCCAGAAGATACAGACTACAGAAAATCCTGCAGATATTTCCCAGCTAGTAAGTGTGTCTAAAAACACACTCTGTCATCTATATATAACTTTTTCCTTATAAGTTTCCTCCTTTTGTTTGTTTTGAAGAAAAATTTGAGGGAGTTGTGGAGATTGACAACCTCAAAATGCCTTACACTTAGGTAAATTCTAGTAGCCATATTATGTCGTTTTTTTTTTGTGATTTTGATCATCCTACACTAGATTATAGTTGGTTTGCATGTTGTGGTTGATTAAGAAAATGATTGAAGTTGCATGAAGAGGTAAAAATGAAAAAATTGAGCTGAAAAATGATAAAAGAAGAGAAGATGGGAGAAGTGGAGAGTGTGAAGATGATGACATTGTTTTGAAATTTTAAGTTACATATAGGGGCAGAATAAGGAATGCAGAAAAGTGAAGGGTAAATCTAGAATTTAGTTGCAAAAAGAACATTTTTAGTATTAATTAAAAAGGATAAGAGTAAAATATGACATTTAATTAGTTAAGAGTATTTTAGTAATTATAAGGGTTAGGTTAGTAAGGATATTATTTTTTATAATTGAGAATAAATTAGAAAAGAGAATAATGTTAGATTATTAGTGTAATTAGGATAGAAATTTTTCGTAAATTAGTTTAATAAAATTTTGTAAGTTCTATGTCTAAAAGTCCAATTAAGGAGAAATTGAGATTATTAATTAGTTGAATCTAAAATCGAAGTAATGATAACCTTGAACTTTACTCTTAAAATTAAGTATTATTTTTTAATTAGTCATTAATTAAATTAATGATTAATAATTACATACATGAATTATATTTACTTAATTATCAAATAATTAATATAGTATAAGGTGTTTCATTGTTACGTTTTGTTTCATTTTTTGAGGTGTTTTGCTTCTTAAGTTGACAGGAAATGTGTTAATTAAATAGAGACTGGTAGATAACAAGTTGTGAATAATTGGTGAAAATTGAGAATTAGTGGTTTGCCTAGGATAGGCTACATTTGATGATCTTAGATGGATAAGTTGAGTCGATATGAGTGAGTGGTGCCTAGGTATCTGTGAGCAGATACCGGGGCATCTTGAGTTTCGGGGATGTTCTGTACAGATGACTAGGTACTGGAGTGATACTAGGATATTATTAATCCCGAGGATATTATGTGTCAATGGCTAGGTACTGGAACAATACCATGGAACAATACCAGAGTACGAAGAGAGATTGAGATACCATATATATTTATTCATTTAATTACGTTTCTACTAATGAGAGATTATGATGAGATGAGCCAGCAGAGCCTTGGATGTATGCCTATTAGGTTAAGCTAGGCCTAGACAATTCAATTAAATATTGGAATAAAACGTAAATGACAGTTGCAATTAATATTTGTGTAATTATCATTTGGTGAAATTTTTCAGATGTTTGTTAACTATTTGGATTAGACTGAGGACTATTGTGTATATATGTATTATATGTATGATTTAGCTGGTTGACTCATATTTATAATTATTTATTGAGGTACTTGGTTTGAAGGGTAAAATCAGTTATTCTCACTGAGTTGGCAGCTCACCCCTTGCTATTATTTTTTTAGGATATCTAGTGATTGTCAATAGAGATGTCAAATTTGACCCGGCCTGATTTTGGTCCGAGTTAATCACTTTGGGTTGCCCATCATGCCAAGAACCTCACGATTTTACTCTTCCACGCACTCGAAAAAATGCGTTTATAGGGAAGAGGTATTCGTACCCTTATAAGGCGTACTTTGTTCTCCATTCTAACTAATGTAGGATCTCACAATCCACGCCCTTAGGGCCAACATCCTTGTTGGTACAACGAGTCAAGAACCAGCTGTAATATCATTTGTAACAATCCAGATCATCCACTCATAGATATTATCCATTTTGGATTGCCTATTGGGCCAAAGCTCTCATGGTTTTGTTCTTCCTGCAACTGAAAAATGCATATATGGGGAAGAGGTATCCGTACCCTTATAAGACGTACTTCGTTCTCCTCTCCAACTAATGTGGGATCTCACAATCCACCCTCGTAGGACCCAGCGTCTTTGCTGGCATAATGGATCGGGAATCGACTTTGATACCATTCGTAACAGCCTAGACCACCCGTCAACAAATATTGTCCATTTTGGGTCGCCTATCGAACCAAGACCCTCACAATTTTCCTCTTCCTGGATTCGAAAAAACGCGTCTATAGGGAAGAAGTATTTGTATCTTTATAAGACGTACTTTGTTCTCCTTTCCAACTGATGTGAGATCTCACAGGAACAGACAATCTCAAGCCTTTTGGCTGGTAGGGTGGTCAAGTATCTAGTCAATTCAAAGTCAACTTTAAAATTTAATTTCACAAGACCTAAATTTAAATAATTTTTTTTGCAATTATTAGTTTTTATTTTATATTTTTAAAATAAAATAAAACATATTTAGTTGTTAACGTAAATAAACAATGAAGGGAATTAACTCATGATATAGTTGTAAAAGCAAGACATGTAGGCTAGTCTACTAATCAAGTTTCCTAAGATTCAAACAAAGAAAAGCACTTGTCATTTTTTGGTTACCAAGGCATCTTGAAAATGTTTAGGTCCAAATATGACTTTCAAATTTAATTTCGAATTAGTGGATACTCGAGTTAAATGACCATTGCATACACAAAAAAGGAAAAAACTCATATAATGGTGGAGATAAATAAAACTTTTGCACATTTTAGTTAATCCTAAATATGATCTATTTTTATTACTGATAATAATTATATATTAGATAAGATTTAAAGATAAATTACTTTTATAAGTAAAAATTAAATATTTTATTAAAATAAAAAATTTAATAATTTTTTTGTTTAAAATATAATCTTAAAGTAAAATTTTTATTCTTATTAATAATTACTATTAAATAATATATATTTTAGTTAATACTAAATTAGATTGTTGAGGCAACAAATAAAAAATATTTTTATGATTTTCATATATTATGAAAACCTAAAGAAACCAAAATAAAAAATAAAAATAAAAACTCAAATAAACAATTTTTTATTAAAATTGATAACAAAAATTTAAAACTAAAATCATAAATGAAAACAAAAAGACCCTTAAATTTTAAATTCGATAGACTTCGAACTCAACTTGAAATTGACATTTTTGATTCAAAGTTCAATTAATATTAAGCTTTTCGATGCTAATTCTAATCTAATTAGACTTTAAATGAATTTGAGGATTAAAACTTCACCTATATTAATTGATTTTCCTTATTTTAAAATTTTTATTTTCTTTTCAGATTTCAAAAAAGTATTTATTGTTCCAAACATCAAAATTCAACAAGAAAACTTAATTTGTTGCAATCTTAAATAAACATATTTTACTTCAACTCACATGTTGAAAACTGATAGGTAGGATAATCATCTGGGAACAAAGTTTGCAACTTGGCCTCTTTTGATACACCCATATGTATATTTAATTAAGTTCTTTTTTTGGTGATAGGGATAAACAGAAACAAAAATAAAAACAAAAACAAAAACAAAGCCGAAGCCCTTAAGACCGCCACAGATAAAGCATCATTATGAAGTAAGCATCGTATGCCCGGGATAGGCCTCTCCCACAAATGCCAACGTCGTGAAGATGAGGAGCCAAGTTTCGCTAAGAAATCAACACATTGATTCCCTTCTCTCAGGGTATGAACAAGTGAACAGTCCCAATCTTTCCGCAGGTATAGTTGGATATCCTCAACAATGGTCAAATAAGGGTGAGATTTAGAGCAGTCCCGGTTAACTAGCTGGACAGCCTCCAACGAATCCGACTCGAGCAGAACCTTTCTGAAACCACGCTCCCATGATAAAGATACTCCATGGTAGATAGCCTGAATTTCTGCCAGCATATTAGTAGCACAACCAAGAAAACCTGAAAAGCCAAAAATCCAGTGACCAAACTCATTCCACACTAGACCACCAAAGCCTGTGTTACCGGGGTTTCCATAGGAACTCCCATCGACATTGACTTTAATATAACCCATAGGGGGAAACTTCCAGGAAACCCAACATTACCACTTGTCCACCAGTTTCTCTTCCAGCAGAAAAGCTCTACGACAGGCATCAAAGAGTTTCAGGAACCATTGGTGAGTACCCATTAAAGACAAAGATTGTTGTTGAAAAACCGCCATGTTTCTTGTAGACCAATGAGCCATGCTCCCACCAAGAATTTAACAATATCATCACTAGTGCGTGAGAAGTCAAGCACACACTTGGAAATCCAATTCGTAACATTCAGATTGCAGAAGAAAACCTCTATAGCACCGTAGATAGTAAGTCACACCTGCTTAGTTAAAGTGCAGTCTCGTAACGCATAGAGAATACTCTCCCATTCCTTCCCACAGCGGGGACAAAAGGGATATGAAGCCAAGCGACGGTCATAACGCAAAGCATTTGTTGGAAGAATCTGCCAAATAATTTGCCATAAAAAGAATCGAAACTTTTGAGGTAGACGCAGACGCCAGATGCGAGGCCATATATTATAAGAGTCAGGAGGGACAGGAACGCGAGTAAGAAAATCATAGCCAGACCTCACCGAGTAAGTTCCTGAGGAGCTCTCACCCCGGATCAATGTGTTTTGAACTCGTGTAACTTGAGGGAGAGGAACAACGCAGAGGCTATTACGTAGATCCTCCTCCGATGCTGTATGAAGTAAGGACAAATCCCATTGACCATTGACGCCAATCAAGTCATTCACCAGGAGGCAACGGTCTCTAGGATCAATAGATTGCACTCGCCTGCAAAGAGGGTAATCCCCAACCCATCTATCATCCCACACAGAGATATTTTCACCATTCCCAACTCTCCAAATAAAACCATCTTTTAGGAAAGGGAGAGCTCATAGTATTGCTCTCCAACTAGGGGACGCAGATGTGGAGCTAGTGCCGCTGAGAATATGAGCATCCCTTAAGTACTTACACCGAAGCACAGTTGACCAAAGATTATCATCTGCCCTAGAGAGAGACCAGATCAATTTGCCCAATATGGTGATATTATTATCACGTGCCATACGAAGGCCCAGACCACCCCGAACTTTCGGACTACACACTGATTCCCAATTCAGTAGATGAATGCCTCTCCCGGAACTAGATTTCCACAGGAATTGACATGTTTGATCAATATAGTCACATACGCTCGTAGGAAACCAAAAAGTTTGCATTGTATACAACGGTATGGTGGAGAGTGTAGATTGAATTAACGTGAGTCCTCCAGCTTTGTTCAACAGCTGCGCTTTCCACCCTTGTAGACCAGCCTTTATTTTGTCAACAACTGAGTGATACGCATTCCGCCTGTTAGACCCACTAAGAGGGACTCCCAGATACGTCCCCAAATCTCCTGTAAAGTGAAGATTAAAACGACACCGCAAGAGATCTTTATGTCATGGAGGAGCATGAGGAGAGAGGAGAGTCCTCGACTTTTGCTCATTTATTTGAATGCCCGAGCATTCACAAAATTGACGCATGGTATCTCTGACAACTTGACATCCCCTAGTAGACGCACGTGTGAATAAAAGCAGATCATCAACAAACAAGAGATGTGAGAGCGGGGGACTATTACCAGATACCTTAATAGGCTTCCACTCCCTTGACGCGACACGACGAGATATAAGCAGTGAAAGCTTCTCCATTCAGAGAATGAATAAGTAAGGTGAGAGCGGATCTCCCTAACGCAACCCACGCTTGGCAAACGAGCTCCATTCCACAGAATAGATAGCCATGAATTAGTCACACATGACATAATAAGGGAGATGGTGGGAGCGGGAAAACCAAAATCTACCAGCGTCTGATTAAGAAACTTCCAGTCTTCTCTGTCATAAGCTTTAGCTAGGTGAATCTTTAAGGCCAGATAACCATCCTTCTTTTTAGACTTATGGATAGTATGGACTACCTCCTTTGCTAGAATAATATGTTTCGCCGCAGTCCTACCTGGAATGAAAGCGCCTTGCATAGGAAGGATAACCTTATCCAAAAAAGGCCGAATACGTTGAACAAGCAGCTTCGTAAGAATCTTGTAACTGACATTGCATAAGCTAATGGGACAGAATTGGGACATCAAGGTAGGTTGAGCCTCCTTTGGAATTAGAGCCACCAAGGTTTCAGTCAGATTCTTCGGGCAAGTAACAGTTGAGAAAGCATCCCGTACCGTGGAAAACACACAGTCCCTAACGAAATGCCAGTACTTTTTATAGAAAACCGGTTGAAAGCCATCAGGTCCTGGTGCTTTGTAAGGCTTCATAGATTGAACTGCAGTAAAGACTTCAGCCTTTGAGATATGCCGTAATAAAGCACTAACAACCTCCTCCGAAATCTGAAGGTGGTTTGGAATCTGGGGAAAAGACAAAACAATTTCCTCTGTAGAACAGAAAAGTTTTTCAAAAAAGATCTGTACTTCATCTGTAATCCAAGTCCCCTCGGAGTCCCGTAGACGCTCAATTCGATTTCTTTTACGACAAGAAATAGTCATGGCATGAAAAAATTTTGTGTTTCTATCACCCAACTGCAACCATTGAACATGAGATTTCTGAAACCAAAAAAGCTCCTCTTGCTTGACAATATCATTATATTCCAAAACGAGACTATCCTCTAGTGAGATGAGATCTGGATGTTGTTTATACGCCATACACTTTTGGATACCTTCAAGTCGAGAAAGAACTCGCTTCTTTCTCTGGAAGATATTCCCAAAAATATCCTTATTGAATTGAAGAGAAACATCTTTCACATTATTTAATGCCTCAGTTAGAAAAGAATGTCCTAGTTGCCATGCATCGTGAACTACTTGAGGAAAGTCTTTATGGAGAGTCCAGGCATCTTGAAACCGAAAGGGTCGAGAATGGGCAGGAGGGATAAATCCATACAGCTTCAGTAAAATCGGATTATGATCCGAATGAGTACGAGGTAAATGGTGCACCGAGGCTTCTGTAAATAGCGTTCTCCATTCATTATTACACAGAGCCCTATCCAGCCGTACGAATGTGGAGAACACACCCTTCGTGCGTTTCCTATAAGTAAACATGGCGCCCTTAAACCCAAGATCCAGAAGGTTACACTCATCAAGATTTTTTTTTTGAAAAGCGCAGCTCGGCTCAAAGAAAATGGACCACCTCTTTTCTCTACTGGGGACACATAATCATTAAAATCTCCAATGAGAACCCAAGGGAAAGAGGTTATATCGCTGATACGCTTCAGTTCCCTCCAAAGGCAGGCACGTCCTGGTCTATGAGGGCTCGTATACACCACTGTTAAAAACCAGACTTGACACTTAACGTCCCTCACAATGAAATGGATAAATTGTTTATGGGTCACTAGAACCTCAAGCTGGATGATAGAGGGATGTCAAAAACACCAAATACCGCCCGAGAATCCAGTAGCTTCCATGCGAAACACCTTCTCAAAGCCAAGAGAGCGAGATACCCTATCTGCCCGCCTACCAGAAATATGAGTTTCCATTATAATAAGGATGTCCACCTTATTTTTTCGAATGAGGTCTTTCACACAAGGAATGAAATCGACATGAGCCGCTCCCCAGTAATTCCACGACAGAATATTAAGACTATTAATCATTAATAAGGGAAAAGAAAAATAGCGTTGCATCCTCAAGCAAGGCTACTCGGAACCATATCCACGTCCACACCAGCAATTGGAGGGCTAAGCTCATGAGAGTCTTTTTGCATGGAATCCAAAACCATGGTTATTGTATCCTACAGGAGTGTTAGTCCCGGATCAGGAGGTTCATGACTATGAACCACTTGCAGCGGCTCACTGGTTGAAACTGTATGTACGACAACAATGGAGTTTGGAGGGGGAAGGGAACATTGAAAGGCCTGACGAAATTGTGAAGCAACATGTTGGATCATGTACGTCTCTGCGGTAGTTGTAGATTGGGGAGGGGGTAATAATAGGCTGTCTAAATGCACCAGGACTTCACTCACGCCTACTTGTATGAGTACCAGTCGCCTCATGTGTATTAACTGGCTCCGTATGATTGTTTTTAATCACCGATCTAGTAGAACCCTTGGGCCTCTTATGCACCTCAAACTTTTTGGCTTGTCTCTCTTTGCCTTTCCCAGTGCTCCCATTGCCAACTACGAAATTAAACCCACCCTGTTGAGCCTTTGTATAATCTAAACCTGTTAAAGTCGGCAACCCCTCAGTCACATTCTCCTCATCATGCAAAATCATATATCGATTTGTGAATGGGCGCTGAGTACGTGGACCAGGATCGCTTTGCCTATGACGAGGGAATCTCTTGGTTTGCTTTTCCACTACCATCCATGACCCCAAACCGAGGTCCTCACTAGGGGTGCTACCTTCGCCAATAGTTCTGTTAAAAGCGTGAAGATTTTCCATCACCTGCCTCTCCCCAACGACATCAACTTGGTGGTCCACATCAGTGTCATGCTTGTCCTTGCCAGATGTAATGGATGTACAGGAATGATCTTTATGGCCATATTTCCCACAAGTAAAACAAATGGTGTGAAGTCCCTCATATTTGACATTGAACGTTTTACCGTCAACTTCCAATTGCCCAATTAATGGTTTATCCAGATCAATCTCAACACAAACCCTCGCGAAACGGCCACGATTAGCTAGAGTGGTATTCTTATCCACCTTGACTGGACGACCAATACCAGTAGCAAGAGCCATTAATAAATCCTTGTCATAGTACTGGACAGAGATATTAGGAAAACGAGCCCAAACCAAAGTAGAATCAACAGTTTCGTGCATCGCCGAAAATACCGGAGTCCAAGGACGCACGGTGAGATAGTGATCAAAGATGAGCCAGGGTCCACCCTCCATGGCTCGGTTATAATCAACGCCATGATCAAACTTAACAAGGAAGTAACCATGTCCAATATCCAAGACATCAAAACCCCCCATTGGTTTCCAAAGCTGTTCAATTTTGGTAAATAAAACCCTAAAGGATATAGGTTGGAATAACAATTTCACAACAACAGACTGCCTCCACGACGCCTCTAGCAATTCCATATAAGTTGGGTCCACGTGAAAGACGGTAAAGTGTTTATTGCCACCCTTATACTCACGATGCACTATCCCTTGTGCGATTAAGTCAACAGATGTTTTCTCCTTCGCGTCATAAGCCAATTCCTTCGTTCTCTCACGATTCAGGACTTTATCTTTCCATGACATGCCTTTAAAGCTAGCAGCGTTGTTGGGTAAATCTGTAGTATTGGCAAGGGTGGTCGAACGAAACCCGCCTGGCCACGGATCCGGAGGTTTTGTTCGTTGGTGCGGGCGAGTGTCAGACAAAACTCTTTGCTCCATCGTCCTGTTTAGTGTTAAGTGTATTATTTTTATAATCTTTGGAAAAAAACAAATACAATTTAATATCTCAAAATTTCATTTAACCAAAATTTTAAAGTTCAATTCACAATTACAAATTGGGGTTAAAATATTGTAATTGGACGCTGAATCATTATTGTAATGCATCATAATTATGATCCTTCTTTTTATAATTGTGTTTGTACCATTCACAATCATCTGCAACCGGAATGTATTTCATAATTTACAAATTAAAACCTTTGAATATAACATTAAATATCGAGACGACCATATGATTTGGCTAAGAAAACCAAATGTTATACATACAACATTAAATGAAATAGAAGGCTAAACAAGTAACATCATCTTCCTAAGCACCACAGGATTTGGCATAGCTGATTCAACCTCAAAACAAATATAATCCCTTCATATCAAGCAGGCTACGAGTCCCTGACCTTGAACCGAATGAAAACATGTTCCAAGATGAAATGGTACAGATTGGTGGTGGTCTCCTCAATGAACCAAAATCATGGTCGTTGCCAATGCGGGCTTATGTACAATTCGGCAGCTTTTCCTAGCAAGACCATGAAGACACCAGAAAGCTAGTATAAAGCGTCCTTATGTTTACAAAGTCATTGTCTTCTTCTTTGTCAACTGAAGTTGTTGATGACAGTGGTGGTGCCGATGTCCGGCTTTATACTAGCTTTCTGGTGAATAAGTTGGGAGAAAAATGTAAGTTTTTTTTTTCAAATCTACCTACTCTTGCACTGTAGAGATTGTGATCCATTTAATGCTTAACCCTCCTCACCACGCTCACATTATCGCCCATGCTTCATGAGTTTCGTGTGACGAGCAGAGGTAATGAAACGGTTTAAAAGCTTGTTTGGGCCCCTATCCTTATATAACACAAGCCATACACCATCGATCGTGCTAAAGGGAGAGGCTAGAAGATTCAAACACAGAGATGATAAGGATCATCGGTGGAGCAATAGCTGGAGGTATTTTATTTCGGTTGTGCTTTTGTTGCAATATATGCATGGTTAATATACATGTATCTTGTCTCACGTAAATGTTGTTTGTATGAGATGCATGCCATGCAACTGTGATATTATTTCATTTTGTATCTGAGCTTCAGTGATGCCTCTGTCTTGCTTATAAACCGTGGAAAAATTGTCTCTGTTATGTTATGTTCTCGTTGTTTTTCGTCCGCAAGAGATGAGCTTGAAGTTGTTGAATATTTCGTCATTTTTTGTACATGATGGATGTGAGAGTCGTGTTTTGATACATCATGGAGCACCAAACCGTGACTGGACCGTGGAGAGAGGAGGGACGACAATGATGGCTTCGGACGTTGCCATCCATGTAGCGTTGCATGGTCGATTTTTTGATGTCTCGTGCACGTCGTATGGTCGTCATCGTCCCATCAACAACCCTCATCCATCTTCTAATGTCTTTTGCACGCTTGGTGCGTCGGGGTTCTGTCGGTTTGCAGCCGGGTCACACCCGACCCGACTGGAGATTGAAGATGACTTGCAATTTTTTTTTGAAAATTTTATTAATATTAATGATTAATTGGGTTAATCAAGACCTAACCCATTATGTTGTGATTTTAATTATAAAATCATTTTTGGTATTAATATTTTATGAAAATATTAATTTTTTAATTATGTATGTCTTATATTGGAATTAAATTTTGACATATTAGTAGTAATTGTTTAAATTATTTGCACAAATTACTTGTGATTAATTGAAAGACTGTGTATATAAATTTATGATCATTATACATGCGAAATTAGATTTAATAATTTGTGCATTATTATTTGATTTATTTGCATTATTTATTAATTGATGCAAATATTTAGGCTTTATTTAAGCTTAAGATGGTGTGAGTGATTAATATGATTTTAATTAATTGAGAGGTGTCACAATATCTCAAATTAATTACAATTATATATTTAATTTTAAGAGCACATTAAATCATTAATTGTAATTAATCATACGTGATATGTTAAAATCTTCCCACATGAATTTTATTATATTTGTATGATTAATGAGGATAAAATATCGGATTATATTTTTTAATATACCCACAAGAATTAAGAAAAGAAACATAATTCAATAGGTTTGTCATAAAGTTTTGGATGAATTTAATTGAGTAAAACTTTATCCTACAGGCAAGTCTTATGTCACTAGATTCATCTGTTAAATGCATGATTTACATTAGTAAACCATGAATTATTATTGGTCTCGAATTATATATAACAAGTATATATTTTTTATTTCTTAATTTGTAGTTACTCAAACTGTGAATATTTCTGATATTAAGTGTGATATTCCCGAATTAAGAGGTGACAACTCTAAGGTCTGGAAGGAGAGGATTTTGCTTTATTTGGGCTGGATGGATATAGACTATGCTATTAGGAAGGATAAACCACCGAGTATGACTAAGACTAGCACTCCAGACGTTGTTGCTCTTTATGAAAAATAGGAGAGACCTAATCGCCTCTCCGTGATGTTCATAAAGACCAAGATATTTGCTGGTAAGACCCTTACTAATATTTTGATTATTCAATTGTCATCCTTGAGGCTCACTGGAATAAAGGGCATACGTGATCATATCATGCGTATGACAGATATAGCGACTCAGTTGAAAGCGTTGGAGGTTATTATATCGAAATCTTTCTTGGTGCATTATATTTTGTGCACTCTGCCCCAATAATACGATCCTTTCAAAATCCCTTATAACACATATAAGGTCATGTGATCGATAATGAACTGTTGATCATGTGTGTGCAAAAAGAGGAGAGGTTGTTGATAGAAGAGGGTGAGGGTGTCAATTTGACCATTACAGGAAAGAAGAGATAGGATGATGTAAAAAACAAGGAAAAGGCAAAATGTCTCCTCAGTCTGATATAAAGAAACCGTCTAAGTGTTTCTTCTGCAAGAAGAATAGACACATGAAGAAAGACTGTGTTAAATTTAAGAATTGGCTCAAAACGAAAGGTACTCAAATTTTATTTGTTTGTTATGAATGTAATATGGTTAATATTAATCATAACACATAGTGGATTGATTTTGGTTCTACAATCCATGTTTCAAATACCTTGCAAGGTATGTAAAACCTAAGGAAGTTAGTGGGAAGTGAACAATTCATCTATTTAGGACGTAAGGCGAGTTCACATATGGAAGCCATCGACATTTATAGTTTGGTTTTGAGTAGTGACTTTATTTTGTGTTTGTAAAAGACCTTTTATATTTTAATTTTCTTTAGAAATTTGATTTCTATATCAAGACTTATACCTTTTGGTTTTTCCTTTAATTTTTTAGATTCTGGTTTCAGTTTATGTAATGGATTTAAAGTTATTGGTTATGGTACATTAGTTGATGGTCTTTATTCCATTCAGTTACAAAATGATGATGCCTATAATTCGATGCATGTCACCGCTGGATTGAAACGATGTGTTATGAACGAAGAAGTATGTTATGGCATCGTAGATTAAGATATATCTCCATTGAGAGAATTAAGAGATTAGTAAATGAAAGGGTACTTAGTACTTTAGATTTTACAGACTTTGAGACTTGCGTAGATTTCATTAAGGGTAAGCAAATTAACAAGCCTAAAAGAGGTGCCAAGAGGAGTACAAACCTGTTAGAAATCATACATACAGATATTTGTTGTCCATATATGGACGCAAATAGTCCGAAATACTTTATCACCTCATAGATGATTATTCGCGATATATATATCTTTACTTACTTCTTTCTAAGGACAAAGCTTTGAATGCCTTTAAAATGTTTAAGGTTGAAGTGGAGAATTAATGTGAAAAACTGATTAAAATCTTGAGGTCAGATAGAGGTAGAAAGTACTACGGTAGATACACTGAAAGTGGACAAGCGCCTGGTCCTTTTGCAAAGTTTCTTCAGGAACGTGTGATTGTTGTCTAGTACACCATGCCTGGTTCTCTGTATAAGAATGGTGTGGTAGAAAGAAGAAACCGAACCTTAATAAACATGGTAAGAAGTATGAGGAGTAACATAAAACTTCGTCAATTCTTGTGGACTGAAGCTTTAAAGACGGCTTTGTATATATTAAACCGGGTTTCAACCAAGGCTGTCTTAAAGGCACCTTTTGAGTTATTTAAGGGTTGAAAACCGAGTCTGAGGCATATATGCATTTAGGGATGCCCGTTTGAAGTGAGAATTTTACAACTCACAGGAGAAGAAGCTAGACCTAAGGACCATTAGTGGGTATTTCATTGGATATGCTAAAAGGTCTAAGGGGTTTAGATTCTATTGTCCATCTCACGGCACTAGAATTGTGGAATCAAGAAATACAAAGTTTCTTGAGAATGACTTGATCAGTGTGAGTGGTCATTTTCAAGACATAGTTTTTGAAAAGGTTATTATGAAACTCAACCCTCTGGTTCAAGCGATAGATTGATTGTCATACACACCCCTCAAGTTGAAACGAGTGTTGGATAACCAGTTATTAAAGTTCCACAAGCTGTCAATACCAATCTAATAGATCAAGTTGTAAATGAGGAAAAATTAGAAATTGTTGAGCAATCAGTTGAACATGATGATACAACATTGAGGATATCTACTAGGGTTCAAAGGTCAGTAATACCTAGTGATTATCTAATGTATCTACAAGAGTCAGATTACAACATTGGAGTCGAAAATGATCCTAAAATGTTTTCGTAGGCCTTGATTTCTAAGGAATTGGACTTGTGGTACAATGCTATGAAGAATGAGATGAATTCTATGGCATCTAATTAAGTATGAGATCTCGTTGAGTTACCAAATGGTGTGAAAACCATTAGATGTAAATGAGTATTTAAGACAAAGAAAGACTCACGAGGCAACATTGAGAGACATAAAGCAAGACTTATTGCCAAAAGGTTCACTCAGAGGAAAATAATCGATTACACGGAGACATTTTCTCCTGTATCTAAGAAAGATTCTCTTCGTGTAATCATGACATTAGTAGCTCATTTTTATCTTGAGTTATATTAAATGGATGTGAAAACGGCGTTCCTCAATGGTGAACTAGAGGAAGAGATATATATGAAACAACCTGAAAGATTCTCCTATGGTGATTGTGAGCATTTAGTCTGCAAGCTTAATTAATCTATATATGAATTAAAGCAAGTCTCCTGGCAATGATATTTAAAATTCCTTGAGGTTATCACTTAATTCGATTTTGAAGAGAATATAATGGACCAATGTTTATACTAGAAGGTCAGTGAGAGTAAGACTTGTTTTCTTGTGCTATACGTGGATGACATTTTACTTGCGACTAATGATAAGGGTTTGCTATATGAGGTGAAACAATTTCTCTCAAAAAAATTTGATATGAAAGATATGGGTGAGGCATCTTATGTCATTGGCTTCCAAATCCATAGAGAAAGATCTCGAGACATTCTGGTCTCAAAAGACCTATATCAACAAAGTTTTAGAGAGATTTCGGATGAAAGATTGTACACCAAGTGTAGTACCTATAGTGAAGGGTGATAGATTCAGTTTGAATCAATGCCCGAAGAATGATTTTGAGCGGGAACACATGAAGAACATTCCATATGCTTCAACTGTTAGAAGCCTTATGCATGTTTAGGTCGGCACTGAACTTGACATTGCATATGCTGTTAGAATGTTAGGTAGATATCAGAGTAATCTAGGTATTGATCATTGGAAAGCTGCAAAAAAGGTTGTGAGATATTTTTAGGGCACAAAAGACTGCATGCTTATGTACAGATGAACTGAGAACTTGGAAGTAGTTGGATTCTCCGATTCAGACTTTGCTGGCTACTTTGATTCAAGCAAATCAACATCTGGTTATATTTTCATGCTAGTTGGTGGGGCTATATCTTGGAGAAGTGTCAAGCAGACCCTGATTGCTATTTCCACTATAGAGGCTAAGTTTGTATCATATTTTGAGGCCACCTCGCATGATGTATAGTTGAAAAGTTTCATATATAGGCTTAGAGTTATTGATTCAATTTCTAAGCCATTAAGGTTGTACTGCTACAACTCAGCTGCGGTCTTTATGGCTAAAAATAACAAGAGTGAAAGTCGAAGTAAGCATATCGACATTAAATATTTAGCCATAAGAGAACGTGTTAAGGAAAGGAAAGTTGTTATAGAGTACATTAGCATTGATTTGATGATTTCAGATCCTTTAACTAAAGGCATGCCACCTAAACAGTTTCAGGATCACGTAGTGCAAATGAAACTTGGTTCCATAATGTGATTTTATATTGTACATTTGTTGGTTCAATGAAACTCTTATTTAATTTGATGTTTTCTCATATTTTTTATGTACACATATATTTGACTAGTTTTGAGAAATATCATCTAATTTAGACCTATAATAAATATATGATTTATTAATTAAGTTTAAGGGCTAGTAATGAGAAATTTTATGTATATAATACATGGAAGATAATACTCACTATAAAGGAACCTATCGTTATGATTCATATATTTAGTTTTATTGTTATGTTTGGTATTGAGTTAAATGAACTAAGTGAGAGAAAGTAAGATTTTTTTCAAATCTTCCTACTGTTCCTACCGTTGAGATTACGGTCTATTTAATGTTTAACCCTTATCCATGCAAACGTTAATGCCCATACTTCATCATGTTTCATCCTATGTGATGGCGAGAGGCAATGAAGCAATTTATAAAGGGTTCTGGGTCCCTATCCTCTATCACACGAAAAAGAATTTCATCACCGTCACATCGTGAAAACAGAGGCTTGAAGATTCAAAATATCCAAGACGTTACTGGATATCGATGGAGCAATGATTGGAGGTATATTTTTTAGTTAAACTTCGGTTGCTAAATACATGAATAACATGCCTGTAACTTGTTTATACTTGAATGATCTTGTGTTTTCGGAGATGCACGTTGTTTTTACATCGCTGTCTCCATAGTCTTGATTAAAGATAACGTGTTGTGTCTTTGAGGGCGAATTTAGCGGCCAAGTGGAGTGGTGTCGTATCTTCTTCGTCCTGAAGCAGTGTCAAATTTGGATTTTTTTCTTACCAATATCTTTGTAGCTTCTGTGTTTCCCACCATAGCAGAATAGTGAAGCCCTGTTCTTCCCTCATCGTCAACCTTTCAAGGTACTGAACAAACTCTTTATCCACGTCTGCCTTAACGGAGTTCAGATCTTCTGTCCATTCTTATTCTGTCTTACCTTGTCTAAGAACAAAACAACGTCGTTTTTCTAAAAATTTGACAACAAACAAACTTAAATGGACAGACGCCTTAGGACCTACCCACAGGCGCCGTCATGAAGCTGGCTAGCCAAATCCAAAGCCACTTTTATATGCTTGCTGTCAAAAGTTATTCCAGAGCCAGTTTTCAAAGGGCGTATTTGCTTATTCATATTAAG
>JANTPM010000005.1:6982397-6995729 GCA_025434745.1 Erythroxylum divaricatum
ATAAAGATAAATTATTTTTGATTAATTAAATTTATTTTAATATCTTATATAATATTTATTAATAAATTATCAATAAAATTATTTTATTTTTAAAATAAATAATTTAAAAATAAAATTTTATTTTAAATATATTTAATATTTAATCCAATTTTATTTGAAATATATATATTTCGAATATATTTTAAATTCAATTATATTTATTAATAATTAATAATTAATTTTATTATAAAATAAAATAAAATAATTAAATTAAATAATATTCATAATTAATTTAATTTAAATTAAATTAAATTAAATTAAATTATTCATAATTCTTATTAATCAAATAATTAAATAATATATATTTAGTTGAATTAGATTGTGAAAAAATAAAAACAAAACAAAACAACCTTTTGTGATTTTCATAAATTTTGAAAATCGGAATAAACTAATAAAAAAAAAACAAACATAATTTTTTACTAAATTCGATCGATTCAACCGTCAAAATTTTAAATTGTCTAATTTTTTAGTTTAGTTTTCAAATTTCTGATTCAATTTAGTTTAATAACAATTGTCATTAAAATGAAATTTTCATAAATTAATAAAACTAAAATAAATTATTTTAAATTTTTAAATTTTATTTTATAATAATTTAATACTAATTAAAAATATTAAATATTAAACTTTTTACCTTGTGGTTTAGCTTCTGACCAAATTAATTAGCAGCAATCAGCCCAATTGCCAGTAAAAGGAGTAGGCTTTGCGTTCGCTGTATGGGCATAAACTGTTCGACAAATTTTCAGCTGTTGATCGCTGCGAGCTTGTATCTGTTTTTTTTTTTTTTCGTGATGAAGTTTTACTTCATAATGATTTTAACAAAGTGAGAAACAAATTGCTAGTGATGTTTCGCGCCAGTCGCATTTTGGGTCGACCTAGTTCATTGTCAACTAGAAAATTATGCACCACAAGGCCTCCTGATAACAACAACAAGATCGAAACAAATGTGAGCAAGTATGAAGCCTATCGGCAATTGGACAAGCTCGACTTTATGACTGCTGCCAAGATCCTCTTCTCTGACCCACCTAAGAAAAAGAAGTTCGGGTATTGATATTTTTCCCTTTTCGCTCTTTTTCTGGTGATTCTTATCTGGGTCTTTGGTTCTTGAGCTGGGTGTTGGCTTGAAATTCTGTTCGCTGTTGTCTTTCTTTTAGACATTTCATCGAACTTGTTATGGAATACTCATTTTCTACTTGCTTGTTACGTAGAAAGCGTGCCTTTTTTCTTCAGTAGTTCAATGGTTTTGTGTTGGTTCTCCTTGGTGTCGACAGCGCTTTCCATGAAATAAAGTCTGGCTTTTGTTGTTTATGCTGGGCTTTGGAAATTCTGTGGTGTTATTACCTGACATTGTTTGACTGAATGTGAGGAAGTTGTATTAAAGAAACTTGAGATATTCTTTCAAGTGATTCAACAGTTGGAGAAGTTGGCATTATAAGATGCTCTTCTTGCTGAAATGATGCTGTAGATCTACTATGAGATCTTGTTTATTAGCTTTGCTATTTCCATTTCCTTTCTTTATTTATTTAGGTACATTTAGTTAAGTTTTTAATAGGATCTTGACCATTTGGAGGTCTAAACACATTAGAATTTGAAATAATTTAATGAGACTCCCTTGATTTCTAATATATGAAAGGATCATAACAAAATTTGAACTGACCAAGAAGATTGTTTTCTTTTATGAGATACCAACAAGGTATTTCAATGAACTAAAAATTTTCAGGTGGTCTTTTGAGAACATTAAACTTTCATACTTGGGCATGGAGATGAGATGAAACTTCATGGCAGCTAAATATATGTACGCAGATAAAACAGATTGTCTATGGTTAGTCAACTGCCAATTCCTGCTTTAATGTGGAATGCATGCCTATAGATCATTCACCAGGGAATTCATATAGCTTGGTGCAATGCTTTTATAAATTCAGGCCTCAACTGGTTTTGGTTTGGTGATCTTGCCATTCTTTTATGCTTTCTGTCCTTTGTAAACTCTTTGGAGCTCTTCTCAATGAAAAAGTAGGATATATGTTTGCTGCGTGATACACTACTAGAGTTCCTCCAGTACTTCTACGGGATTCAAGACCAATACTTCAATATTGAAACAATTTTGTAGCATTTGAATTGCCTCCTTACGATGCTACAGAAGTGATCACAAAATTCATACTTTCTGCCTTTTTGTTTTGGTAGAAATGTTTTTTGCCTTTTGACATAAGTCATCCATACTTACATCTATCAATTTCTTTTGCAGGATTGATTTTCATTTGGTACAATTGTTCTTTGCCTGTTTACCATCATTAGGTATTTCAGTGAAAAAGCATACTTTGATTTTTCAAATATTTGCTATTTGCTATCTAAAAGAACTCATTTTCCATAACAGCTGTGTACTTGGTTGCTCAATATGCTCGGCATGAGATGAGAAAAATGGATGCGGTAACTTATCTTTGCTTATAGTGGAAATGATTCCCAATATACTTTCTTTTTCTTTTAGTTCAGACATATAGATCGTCTTTCCTTATTTCCAAACCTTTACCTCATTTGCCTCTTTCTTCTCTTCTACTTCTGTTAAAACTCTGTATCTGCGTCGCATTCATGATTTGTGTTGATTATGATCATTGTTTTATGAAAAAGCTCTTCGATTAGCCCGAAGAAATCATAGTCCTGCCATGCAAAATTGGATGTCTGGTAAAACATGCATCACATAACTAATCTCCGTTAAAGTATGGTGTAGTCATCGCCAAATATAACTTCTCTCAAGAAATTTTAAGGCCGATAATATTTCCCCTGTCATGTCAGCATCCAGCCGTTCATGTGTTATTGTGAATTAAGAAAAAGGAACAAAAGCACAATGGACCTAGAATTGTGTTAGAGATTAGAGAACCTAATGTTTCTGTATCATAATTACAGCATTTAGCAATTCTTTTGATGTGAAGTTCATCTTGTCATCTTCTATATTTTTCTTTTCACTCTTGGTGCTTCTTGATACTAGACTTCGAGCGCATGTATCTGGTTTAAACTGCTGTACATTTTATGGTCTTCTCTTCGGCTTGCACCTATATTACTAGTCTCATTTAAATTTTCCAAAATGGGACTCAAATTACATCACACACCTTCATTTCTATGGATGAAAATTGCCCAAGTGTTTGTCCTAAACAATTGGGCAAGGTTGCATCAACTTGGTATACTATTCGACAAAGTTAAACGGTTAACAGCCAACTCTAATGGCTGTCTGATTGTTGTTTGTTTCTTGTTAAATTGATCAGGAGCTTGAGGAGAGAAAGAAGAAAGAAGTAGAAGAGATAGCAAACGAAATGGAACTAAAAGCTAAAAAGGAAAAAGAAGCCCGTTCTGCAGACATTTTGGAGGTAAAAGAACGACTGGATAAACTAGAGGAGGTCGTGAAAGAAATTGTCGTGGAACCAAAGAAACAATCGGGTAGCAATGAGACAAAGGACCAAAGCACAAGTGAGAAGCAACCCACTGCACCAACAGAACCAAGTGACACCAACAGGAGATTGGAGTCAAACAAGTCCTCAGAGAAGGACCATCAAAATAAAGAGAACTCTGCAGAAGTGACATCGGCTGTCAGACCAACAGCAATATCTGGCGTTACGCAGCAAGATCAGAGGAGCAAGATCCAAAGCGGAGGGACTTCTAAAGATGAAATAGGATGAAAAAAAGCCTTGGTAATAAATCCTGTAGAACCTGGTGACCTCTAAAGATCATTGGTCATTTCACTCAATCTAAAATTCGTTGACCACAATTTCCATTTCACAGAGGAAGAAAGAGTACCTTTGCTTTGCTGACCGATATTGTACTTACTATTTATTCTTTTGTGGCATTGTTACCAGAGGAGATTTGTGTAAGATATCTCTCTTAATTTGTTAACAGGGGAGATTAACTTTGTGTAAGATATCTCTCTTATTTTATAAATGCCCTTTCTATAATATGTTCTTTTTTTTGTAACAAGACTTTTGGGATTTTGCATCAACATCAAAGTTTTTGAAGAGCAATCAGCCTTGCCACTTGTTAAACTCTTAACAGATTAAACTAGAAAATATGAAATCACACCCTTTGAATATGAAAGTCTCTGAATTTTTCTTAACTAGTATCCTTTTTCATCAACATATTCAATTGGAAACACAAGTCAAATAATTACTGACATATGGTTTAAATTTAATATCCTTTAAGCTCAATACCAACTTAGAGGTATAATTTGATAAAATTTTCAAGTTCTTTAGCATTATATACAATGTTATGTATGTCATTAGCGCGATAATGACATATATTGTATAAAGTCTTTTTGATTTACCAAAAAAAAAAGATAATTGCTGTAATAACTTAAAGCTAAAAAATCCCCATCATTTATTAGTTCAACATTGAAGTTCAAATGCGTAGAATGTGGCTTGTTGTTGTGGATTAAATGCTCCCCTAAGAACTTTATAGAGTGATCATAATCTAATGAGGAGATTTTATGTATGCTTTAATTATCTAGTAAGCTTTAATTTTATAATTAGTGTTAGTCTCTTATAACACCCAAAGGGGAGGGAGTAAATTAGGTGTTTACAAAATTTAACAAATTTCCTAATCAATGTACTCAACTAATAATAATTAGTATGAACAAGGATGAGAAAATTGTTTAATATAAACTAATCAAATAATTAAGCAATAAATTAAAAATGATAGGAAGAAAAAGTGCAAACTGATCTATACTGGTTCAGCAAATAACCCTTGTTTATGTCCACTCCTAAGACTCTCCTTCAAATTCCGCTATAATACTTCTTTTAAGGTGAATAACAATCTTTGTACAATCTTTCATAGTAAAGAGGAATCTTTCCTACAATCTTCTTCCAAGGTGAAGAAGAACTTCAATATCACTTGAATCACCCTCAAGTATAATATTTAACACCCTAATAAGGTATAACAACTTATAGATATGTCACTTATTCACCTTATAATTCCAAAATAGCGCACTCACACAAATGTGACACAATGATGCTCAAATGATAAAAAAAAATCTTTGAAATGTGCGAACACAACGCCCAAAACTTTATTGATTCTAAAACTAATTAAAAATACCTATTTATAATATTTTAGAATCTGAAATAGTTGTTGGATCTAAGAACTAGCTGTTACAATGACTATATTTGATACATTGGTCAACTAATATGACATACTGGTCGACTTATGTATTTATAGCACTGGATTCACTAATCAATGGAACATTGGTCGATTAGTATGAATATTGGTCAATTAATATAGTACGTTGGTTGACCAATACATCAACCAATATTGTTACAAACTTTTGATACATTAAATTTGACAACTTTAACTTATATGGGTAGACCTCTATATGAGTATACCACTAACCTATATCGGTTGACTAATTATCCCAAAAATATGATTTTAAAACTTTAAATAGTCAAAACCAATTTGTTTAATCCAAATATGATTAAAACACATCCTAACAAAATTTCCAAAGATTATTTAAAAGACCAAAAGGCTTTTATGTTAAAACTAAAAGCTTTTATGTCTCTTAAATATAAGCACTTGTACAATGAAATAAGATGAAAAGATTACGCATGGTAAGCCTTTTGGATTATCAAATTAACAAAATAAGCTTACAAATAATAATATAATATATGAAATAACCTTGATGCGCTTTGATCTCGTTTTGATCTTGTTTTGATCTTCATTTCATTGGTTACAAGCTTCAACTTCTTTTATCAACTTTATAAACTATCTTTTAGAACTTATGACTTCGTTTTTGTTATAATATTGTCTTTTATCAAAACAATAAATGCATTAGT
Source organism: Erythroxylum divaricatum (assembly GCA_025434745.1). Classification (NCBI taxonomy): domain Eukaryota; kingdom Viridiplantae; phylum Streptophyta; class Magnoliopsida; order Malpighiales; family Erythroxylaceae; genus Erythroxylum; species Erythroxylum divaricatum. The sequence continues at coordinate 6,988,235 of JANTPM010000005.1, forward strand.
AATAATTATGTTTTGTTATTATCAAAATATTAATTGAAATCTCCCTTGTTTCAATAATTAGTATAAAGAAAACAACAGTAACATCACTTAGTATAAATCCCATTGAACGTGAAGTCTGAAAAGATCCAGTAATACATAACCTTACCTCTAATTAGTAAAGAGACAGTATAAAGGATCTTATGTTTAATGTTTAAATTATGAATCAATATTTTTTTAAGTTGGGAGACCTTTTTTTTAAAAAGGGTATGATGGTAGATTCTTGCAGAGAACTACTGAAATGATTCATAAATTAAGACAAAAAAAAGTATTGATATTGAAAAAGGTGATTGAAACAAGCTTAACCAAGGAGAGTAAGGAGCAAATGAAGCTCGTAAAGTAAGAAATTAATATATGGGCAAGAGAGAAAAGAGTTGAAGTTTATGTTAATGAATATTGTAATATAATTTGTTGTAAATTGTGGCATGTTATTTTCAACTGTATTATGGAGAAATTATATTAAATTGCAACATTAAAGGTGAAACTTGACTTATATAGAATGTCATGATTGTGCACTTTAACTATATAGCTTTACGGTTATGTTAAAGTTAAAACTTGAATCTATTCAACTCTATTAAACTTGTCTTCTATATAAAAAATGGAAAAGGCAAATAAATCGCCATCATTTATTATATAAAACTTGGAATATTAGCATGTCAAGACACATTGTTGAGCCAAACTATGTATAAATTATAATTCATATACAAAATTTAGTTTAAATATGGCAATATGTAGCCAAAATTATACCAAAACTGTATATCAGAAAGTTATGCCAAGAATTAGCACTTCAGTGTTCGTGTAATCATCTTATGTACCATATTACATTCTTCGTCTGCACTGGGTAGAAAATCTTGTTCTTATGATGTTTGTGCCCTTCTTATCAATGATACTCTCTTTTTCTTTGCTTTATCTTGTAAATGTTATTAAGTGATATTAAATCTTCCTTTGAATCTTCTCTTTGGTTCAAATGACAACTTGAATGTATAAGGATCAATATCCTTAAACTTCTCTTTAATGGGATGTGAAGAGCTACCAACCTAGAAACAACCATGTTGTTAGTTAATTATATAGTTTTATAAAAATATAATGAAGGAATGTCATATATAAAACTCACAACTTTGCTTTATTGACTTGGTATAATAATATTTTTTAAATTAGTAACCTATATTAGTCAAAAGAAATACATTCATCAACTATTACAACTAAGATAAATTGATCAAACAAGAAAAAAATTAATGACTATAATAACGTAAAATGATTCATATTGTAAGTAAAGAATATAAAGCAAAACAAGGTTTATATATCTAAAAAGAGGCCTCAACAAATACTGTTGAACCTTCCTTATTGCAATTTCTGGAGTTGTAGCTAGAATTTTTACATATCCATGTTAAGGCAATTTGTATGGATTTTTTTTAATTTTTAGACTCATTTTGCCCATTTCTTTTTATAATTTGGGTCTTTCTAGTATGAATCTTATAGTTGGTAGCAGTATAAGCTCCAAATCAATTGCAGCCTAGAAATTTTCACCTTTAATAGGCTACATCACATGGTCATACAAAATGAGGAATCACACTTTCTTATAACAATCATCTACAAATATCTCAACCCTTTGTTTGGAATTATAGTTAACACTTATGGGATGTTTTATGTTTACAAAGGTGTCCACATAGATCCTATTCCTGACAATTACAGGTTTGTTGTCAAATAATCTTCACATTATATTTTTCATTACCTTCAAAATTCATATACCTTATCTTCATTTTAGACTATTCTCTATTCCTTTGCATCCCTTTTTTCTTTTCTAGCTTATTCACAATAGTTGGTGGTAATATCTTAATTCTAACTATGTATAAATTGTCTTCTATTTGTATGTCCCTTTATCCCCACGATTCTAATTGTTTTAAGGATACTAATTATAACCTTGTTTCTAGCTTGTAAGATCTACCCATTAAAATTTTCTCTCATGTTATTGTCAATTACTAGGAATTTGAATTCAAATGATTGGTAATATTTTCTCCACCTCTCCTTAGGACATTTAAACAAGGCAAATGCACATCTATGTTTTATTATGTTAAGTCTTTTAAGTTTTTCATTAAAATCTTCTATATAGGTAACCATACATAATTTTAAAGCTACTTTCTCAAGTCCTTTCCTTCTAATTCCTATGCTAATTGCGGTATGTGTCTAGCAAATATTCAGTGGGATGCTTTTGGTAAAACATCCTTGGTAGCTTTGATCAGTCCCTAAACAATTTTAAAATTTTTATTTACTTTTTAAAAATGATGAATTCCAATTAATTATAAATATATGAAGATTAAGATATTTTTCATATCATATAACTGTAACTCTTTCACCATAATCTAATTCCAAATTAGATGCTAGTATATTCATAAATCAACTCTATGAATTAATATTTTCTATCTCCACAATAGCCGATGTCCATTAATACGTCTCCACCTTCCCTACTGCACTTAGTAATTATCTTTACTTTTAAAAGTAGCCATCTATCCTAAAAATAGGTTTTAGTCTCCATTTTTTTTCATAACATTAAAGTAAAAATATAATTTTTTAAAACTGAAATAACAAATAATAAAGTATGAAATAAATTTCATATTAACATAGACATTTGTATTAAATATAATTCTTATTATGTGTAGCAAAGAAGTCTGTCAATTCCTTGCTAGTTGCAACTCTATTGATGAGATAGGATTTTGAAATTTCAACTCATAAATATCCCTGTAACTTGGCATACTTGTTAACAAACATGTTGTCTCCCTTTTTTTAGTCTCCTTTTCATTGCTATATATATGTTTGAGCTGTCTGATACATTCATTTCTCTCTACAATCTTCAACTGTTTTATTATAGAGATATTAAGCTTCTCAGTAATTATATGTCTCATCATAAACTTAACAAAAACTAATTTTGGTTTATTAATTATGAAACAACTAGAATCATGTTTATATGTTTTCACTTTGAAACACCTTTCCTTCTTGTCATGTACACATGCAACTCTTATGAGCATTTTTTTATTTCATCCAACCTTAGTCTTATTACTTTCACTCTTCTTAAACCTAAAATTGTATTATGTTGGCACTATATAATCCACACTAGTTGGAATATGCCTAATAAGTACTTGATCTTCACAATACTTCACTTTTCTCCTCTTTGCTTGGATATTTAACACCGCCAATAAAACTATCACAATCAGTTGAATCGATTTGGTTAATAGTCACTCATAATATCTATTTGGAATTTAACTTGTATATGTTCATCATCTTCGACACGAACTTGTTCATCATCCTGATCTTAAACATGTTTATTAGCTTGATCACTAGCTTGTACATTAACATATTTATTAGCTTCTATCTTTGTGTTTTTAGTAACAAAATCATCAATATAATCCACCCTAACACCATTACTTCCTTCTTCACTATGGCTACCTCCAGCCCTTAAACAAGCTCCTCTCTTCTAGTTATAGTTAACATGTCAGATGTCGGGACTTGTATCTCTACCTTATACATTATATACATATAAATCATTTCATGGATTTTTATCAAGTTGATAAATCCTAATACGGCTTTCATTAATTTGATAAGTCTCAATGACTCACTAAAATTAAAACTAAGTACACTATAATGTGCTTTCTCAACTTGAAGGCACTCTAAGTCTTTCTCCATCTAATATATTTACTTATAGTTGACATAGTCAAGGTCAACTTTTTCAAAGATACTTGTTTCCCTATCAACACCTTTCAACTCGGGTTTTAATATGAACTTCCCACAATAAATAGCCTTATACATCCATATTGAGCATTGTAAATCTATTTGTAACTATTAAAAAACATTAAAAGCAACATAAGTCCATATTTGTAAATTACAAAGTCAAAGCATGTTCCATATAGAAGGCATAAGAGAAATGTGTATCAAATTAAGGAGAAAACATTATACTCTTTAGATGATATATCAATAAATCTTTAGGTTTATTTTTCAACTCATCCAATGCATTAAAAAACAGATTAAAAGTTGAAAAATAATTAACAAACAGTTTCAACATGTAAATAATTTGCAAAAACATTTTGTAGGTCAATAAAATATGAAGAATTTGCAACTTGTACACCACAATTCAAAAATTATCTAAAAGGAACATATTTCAAATGATATTCCAAGTAGTGGACTACATTAACACAACATCACTAATAAAAATTACCAACATCAATTAGCTCAATCTTTACCCCCATTGTAAAGAAAAAGAATTAAGCAGTAATGATCCTCTTTAGTAATTAGTAAATTATCACTAAATTTTAACTTGAAATCCAAATAAATATGTTGGTGTTAGTTTTCTTGTCCCTAACTCAGATTTACGAAGCAATTGTATTAACCTTAAGCAACTCCTTCATACTTTTGAAAGAATTTTGATTACAAAGAAAATTGCTAGAATGTCTAATTACATAATTTATAAAAAGGAATAAATATATACTGCATTCCCAAGTTAAGGTCAGAATGCCACAATAAATAGATTCAAACTCATTAGATTTTCCATTATACCCTCGATTGCTGCCTTGATAACCTTATAGCTCAAACTCAAGGTGATCAAGAACTTTTTTCATGGGTATGGACTCTGTTCATGTGGGATATTCTAGCAAGTCCTTTTCAAGCCTTAAAATATGGTCAGATGGAAAAATTGTATTTATTTAGCTTTGAAAGTATGAAGCTTCTATAAAGATGTTTGTTTATGCTTAATTTTTAAAAATCATGCACTATGTTTTTTAAGTTCTAAACTTTAATAAATATTACTTCTTGAAAATGTTGCACTTTTTGCTTCTCAAGTTCTCAAATCAATGAAAGAGTACAAATAAAAAGGCATAACATAGAGACAACAAAATTAAGAAACTATGTGCAACAAGGAACATATCAAATTAACAAACCATGAGTTGCAGGGACCATAATGAGACAATATTTGATTATTTAATAATTTATACTTTTTATAGACCCAAAAATTCTTTCACATAATGATCATCTTTTTTAGGTTTATTGGAAGAAGCTTGTGTAGTTTGAGAAGAGTAACACAATTTAAAACGGACAAAGACTAATTAAAATAAGCTTACATTCTCTACTGGAGAGTCAAATGAAATATCAGGGATGGCAATGGCCGACCTTTGGGTATTTTCGCCAATTTTTTAAAATTAAAAGTATAAAAAATGTCTTTTTAAATTAGGCCCAAATTGATCCGAGGCCCAACTCTTCTAAATAATTTTTTTTAAAAGAGTAGAGCCTCGGGTCGGTTTGGACCTGATTGGTCTAGGTCTAGGCCCAGACCCAACTAAAAATGCCTAAGTTTGGGCCTATGGACTAGCCTATTGTCATCCCTAATAACATTCAACATATGACTTGCTCATCTTATAGATATGGGTATGTTGGCTCTATTGATTGCAAACAATGGTCTTATAGAGTCTATTGATATTGAAATGGTTTGAAAATAAGTTCGAACAAATGGATTTTAGAAGTTTTGAAAGTTTAGGAATTAAAATGCCCTGGTTGGAAAATAATAGGTATTGAGAATTTGAAACCCATTTGAAGTCTTTTAAAAACATCCAATTAATAAGTATTGACCCTAATTCAAGTATTTTATGGTCAATTTTATGATAAGATGTTGTGGAATTTTTTGTAATTTAATTTGGATATTTGGTGAATTAAATGCATTAAAGGGCAATTTGGTCTTTTTGTATACATTAAAGAACAATTTGGTCTTTTTGTATTTATAAAGGGCAATTTGGTTTTTTAACAAAAAGTTAGTGAATTGATGAGTCATTAAAAGAGAACCGATAGGAAGGTGAAATTTGGAATCCATTAAATGAGTATTAAAAGCAAAACTTAAGACATTTTGCTTCATTTTGTTATAAACCGTGAGAGTTAATAGAAAGAGAATCACTTAAGAGTCCAAAACAAAAGAGGAAAAGAAGAGCAAACGTCGACCATAGATGAGAGAAAGGAAGGAAGAAAGAGAAAAAGAAAATAAAAGAGAAAGGAGAGGAGAGGTTTGGCTATGGCCATGGAGAAGTGATCCAAAGCATTTTTCTTGCTCTTATACCTCATTTTTCTTGCTCTTCTACCTCCAATCAAGCATCCAATAAGGTTCCATAGTCATCCAAGTGAAGAGGAAGAAGAAAATGGGTAGGTAAGTTTACTAGTTATGGTGAAAATTTGGATTTTTGTGTTATAGTTTTGATTTAGTTTTGATGGTGTAGATTGCACCCTTTTGATGTAATATTAAGATTTGATTGCATTGGAAGCAATTGAGAGAAGAAAAATCAAGAAAACTAACATATGAAGCTTTGGTCAAACTTGGTCAAAGGTGAGATCTATTGCCTGAAGTGTTTTATGTTGTTATTTGATGATTTAAGATTAATTAATGACATTAGAAAGTTAGTTTATTTATAAAAGAATGGAAGAAAAACCATGGAACTGATTGGATGAGTTTTTGGCCATGGTTAGGGTTTCTAATGTATTATGATTCAAAATTTTACTTTGATTTTTATGATGTTTGTAGTATGATCTTGATGCTAATGAAGTAAAGAAATGAAAAAGAATTGGTTTTGGTTGAAATTTGGCCTATAATGCATAATTTTGTAAAATTTTTGTTAATGAAATTTTATGATTTAAATTTTTGTATTAAAATGTCGTGAAAGTGAATTTGGATTGGTTTTAAGTATTATAAATCAAATGTAATTGAATTGAAAAAGTTTGGTCTAAAATATGTTAAGTTTAGCCTTAAAGGTATTTTTGGTATAAAAGTATGGTTATAATGTAATGACCATGCAAATGTGGTTAAAGACGATCACTAAGTGTATTTGTAGTATTGGGATGATTAAATGAGGATTTAGGCTTGGCTTTACACAAGGAGAAGGAGCTATCAAGCAACAAGCCAAAGATTAAGCACGGTGAAGAAACGGAGAATCGATCTAAGGAGAGGAAAATTTGCCCTAGGGAGAAAGACTTTTCTTTATTCTTCTCTTATAACCTTAGGTATTTAAAGGTTAATCACCTAAGTCTCTTGTCTCTTTCCTCACAAAACATTTAAATCTCTTTCTCTTTTCAATTCATTTCCAGTCCAATCTGTCTCCAAATTTCAATGAATCGACATATTAAATTCCAATATCATATATCTAAATTTTTCCATTGCCATTTACCAATTATTCTAGCGCTATGCAGTCAATCAGTCCGTCACTCGTAAAATTTTCGGTCCGAACTTTTTCTCCCGAATTTTTCAGAAAATTTTCGAAGAGTCACTTTCAACTGGCAATTACTCTAAAACATTTTCTATTCAAATTTTCAAACCCAGTTCTTCCAAAATTCCTAATAAATCATAATCAAATTTAATTATTTCACAAATCACAATTCATATCAAATTCAAAATCAAATGCCGGGAAAATGTCATGAATGCATGTACCTATATGTGCAT
>JANTPM010000005.1:7004566-7026948 GCA_025434745.1 Erythroxylum divaricatum
GGCTATAATGCTTAATTATATGGACATGTGAACTAAGTCAAAAGTTTCTTAGCTATTATACTCACAACTCCTAAGGTAACTTTGCTACAGTTTGTAGATTATGTGCGAGGCCATTTGTATGATTAGATCTCGTGATAAATGTTGAGCTCTCAATGTTTATTCACACTCTTGTAAGTAATTTTGAATTTAATTAAGTCTTCAAAAAGTTTCCTACTCCTCATTCAAGAGGTATTTCTTCTTTTTTTTCCTTTCTGTCCTAAGTACACAAAATCATTCAACGTATAGCTGCAACTTCTCCGTATACGAAAGCATATTGAATCCTCATAGTATTTGCTCTTCTTCAAATCTTAAAGGAGGGATTTGTCGGTCAGCTGTATATATAGTTGATGCCAATTAACTAATCAAGTGTTATAAATATTCTTATATATTCTCTTCTTATTTTTTTTAAAAAAATAGATATGTATGTATTAGTTCAAATTAACATCATAATAGTCCTGACATGTAGCTGCTGGAGTACGGAGAGGTTTCCAAAATAAGGCAACTTTGGTTTGAAGCATGTTTTGTTTAATTACTTCACCTCTTAGCAAAGAGTGTATGATAAGCTGAGCTTTAGCTTAATGAAAAATTCTTTCCTCTTTTATAAGTCTGAACACTCTTACATATAGCAACAATAGAATAGTATTCTAACTTTTTGATGTGATATGGATTTAAACTAACAAATATAAGCTACAAACATTAATCTTCAGACCTTACTCGTATAAAAAGAAAAACTAGGTTTAATTAGAACATTTGAAGCACTAGCTAGGAAGCTATTAAAGTTAATAATTTCAAATGTGGAGCTTCACAAAAACGTTTCAATAGTATTCTACATTAAAAGGAGTGAATAAAATTTGACTTCCTAACTAATGTAGCTTTTCTGCCAATATTACATCACAACATATGTCAAACCAACTTTCCAAAAGCTATTATAAGTTTTTAGTATGCATTCAAAAGGGGAATTATAATACTAGCTTAGAACCCGCCAAGAGAAAACTAGCTTTAAGAGTCTCTGACGACTAGTTAGAAAAGCATTAAAAATAACATTAATCAATATATGGAAAGGAACATTGAAGCTTTAATTTCCCAATTAACGTAGAGATTATATATATATATTCTGGCAACATTAATTGCACTACGAAACTTGTTAAAAACACACTCCTAGGGATCACTAGCTACTGCTATATAGTTTCATGGTGTGATTAGCTAGTTGATTAGGTGCAATGCAATGTTGGATTTGTCGTTTTAAGAGTTAGGTGGGGTTCCATCCTTGAAAGAAAAAGAAACCAACGAAAGGTGTTCTTCTATCAGTTATATCTGTAGTCGTCATCATCTACATACTAGCAGAAATGATAGTTTTTTATAGGGATTTATCACCCAACTTCAATTTCATCTCTTTATTTTACTTGGAAATTAATTCTTTGACATTTGATGGGTAAGTGAGAACTATATTTGAAGTTTATGGAAGCCACCTCTTGCTTGCTTCTTTCATGTTTTCATAAGAAATTAAAGAGGCCATACTAATAAAACACACGTCACAAAATCATAGGACGGTCCTTCTCTATAAAACCTATTGGCCGGCTTCAGAATGAATGATCATTAAGCTAGAGAGAATATTGCAAGGTATCATTCATTGTTCCATTGAAACAAATAAAATATAAAGGGGGGGGGATTAACTCAATACCGTTAGATTAAGTTGAGTTGTGCTTTTTATTCCTTAGACTAAATATCAATATATATATATATATATATAATAAGACATATGGTACTGTTTAACCATGTGAAATCACACGACGAGTGTCTCTTTCGATACTAACCAGTCCGTACAATTAGGTTGCACTAAGTGGAATTAACTTAATGAAGTGCTTGTTAAATTAATTTACACCCAATCTGATGTTGCAATAAAAAACCAGTGCTCCTCTATCATTGTAAGAATCTTTTAATCATTTTCCATTATAAATTAATTTCAAGCGATTTTGGTCCCCTGTAGGCTTGAAAATAAGCAAACTAACGCTGTCACGATGCATTGTTTAAGGGAATCAGTCCAAATCAAGTGCCTTAGCCAAACAAAACCTAGAGATTCTGAGCATCAAACCACAAGACCCTAGCTAGGGTTCATCTTTTAGTGCCTCCAACGTAGAACTTTGCCAAAAATGAAAATGTTCACATTTGGAAAAATTACTTGGGTGATGGGTGAGTTATTGAAAGCTACTTCGAATCTTGGACTTGCAATGTTTTTAAAATGATTAGATGCTCAAAGATATAGTTTTCAATCTCTTATTAAAAGTTTTGGCATTGATATGTGACTATTCTATAATTCAAAGGATACATCCATTTATGCACATCCCATAATTTCTTTCAACGTAACATAAATCACAGGAATTAAAAGGAACTAGTGTGATTTACATAATTAATTATACTCAAAATTTCTTATAATCGTGTTTAAATGTATTCAAATTTTGTTATGATTACTCATGTAATAGGAATCAAATCCAAACTAAAAGCTATGTCACACATGCGGTTGAGTAGAAGAAGACATCCTACAAACTATAGAAGGGTCACTTTATTTCACTATCGTTGAAGAGTTGGTGAATTACACGATGAGTTGGTCCAAGGAAAAGGTTATGTAAGTTAATTTATAACATTTTTAAATCCTAATAAATACTATTTTTACTTATTGTCCAATATCAAAAATATGAGCTTAATTATTATGAATTTAGCATCATAGTCAATATTTATTAGATTCCAACTATATAGCATAAACTAATGTCCTTAGGCAGTAGGAAATGTTCTCCAACTAATATTCATTCTCAAAACTGTATTTACAAAATAAATTAAGCCTTCAATTTTATATGCTCGACGTACCAAAACAGCTACAAGCTAGCAAATATGCCACGTTCATCGTTGTGCACTATTTTATATACTAAGGCCAAACATCTAAATGGAGACGTACCTCTTAAGAAGTTGACACGTGCTTACAATTTCATTAACCTTGAAAAAGACACCTTCAACGAGTTCTTGTTGAAAGTTACATGGCTAGACCATGATTGATTAACTACAGATACGGGTATGACATGAGGTACATAATTGGATATTGCTAAAGTGGAGGAGACACATTAAATTTGCACCAAACTTGATGCCTAATGAAAAATAATACTGTTGTTCACTCTTTCTTTTTATTTTAACACACCTGTTAAAGTATATAATTAATTAACAAAATAAAATAGAATACACTTGTCTAAAATAAAAATCATTTATACAAAATTACGTATCAAAATCACATGACAAGCACTAATCGCATTAATAATGAAACTTCCCATCTTAAAAGAAGCGAGTAATGCAAATTAGTGAACTCATCATTTTCTTTGACATCGATATCAAAGTTAGTTGAATGGCATGACCTTAGTATATTGAGGACTTAATATTAGCAGCATGCAGCGGTTGGCACTTTGATCATATAATAACATCGGTTCTAATCATGATGGTTAGGGTGGAGTGCCGTATGTATTAATGTGCCATTAGCAATCAATCGCCTATTATGAAAAAATAGGAGAAAAGGGTATTCAGGAAAGGTATAGGTCATGGAACTTCTTAACTTGGTGTGAGATAAATTTTACAGTATAATTTTTATTTTCTCATATAAGAAGGAAATTTTATAAGGAAAAAAATTTAAAGTTACAACTTTTGATTCATACTAGTAAATAATACATTTAACAATTTATAAATTATATGTATTAAAGTCAAACAATTAATCTAAATGATTATTTGATTACTCAAACTCGTAAGATTCAATAAACTGATCAAGTACTTATTTCTTAGAAATGATAATATTTTGTTTAATTTTATCATATTTTTTATATGTTATTCTTTTTCATCTATAATCACTCTTATCAAGTAATATAACTCGTGTGTATAAATAGTGATTATTCAAGTAATATAATATATAAGTTTTTCTTTTATTAATTCCCTTCATGGTATTAAAATTATGTATTAATGGATATACTAATTTCTTTTACTTCGTCAATAATTCAAGCATAGCATTAACAAGCAAAAATGATTGGTACTTTCAACCCCATTTCATAATAACATCAGTTATAACTATCTATTGAATTATAAGAACTAAAAAATATGATATAAATATCACACGATATCTTTAAAAGTAGACCTTCATCTTAAATCTATCTAATCCAGTGAATCAGACTCCTATCTTTTTCTTTATGAAATTCTTATTCAAATTCACCATATCACACTAATAATAAATCTAGCCATTCACACAAATAACAACTCTTATCCTCCTCTTATTGTTCCACCCACTCAATTACGGAACAAGATTCTCTGTCTAATATTACTCTGTCTTATTCTGTCTCATGAAATCTCAATCATTTATTTTGTGGGATCTACGTGGGATCTATATAAGACCCACATAAATAAACGGTTGAGATTTATTAGACACAATAAAACATCATAATATTAGGCAGGAGATCTGAATTCCTCAATTACCACAACCATCTACCTGTTGAGGAAAATTACTACAACCTCAACAACAATAATAGCAAGAAAAATAAAGTATAAGAAACTAATTTTAACGCAGTCGCAATTCACATGAAAAACTTCTCTCAACTAGGGAAAAAACTATGGTTCGAATCTTCACGGACTAAAATCAATTCACTATAATAATCAAGAGTATAATCGGAAACTAACAATAATCTCAACAATAAATACAATTATTTCTAGGTTCCAGTACAAATTGGAAAACTTAACAAATTTAGTACTCTTTACAAATCTAAGAGATACCAACACTGAATACATGTCGATGATGATCTACTTTCTCTTGATTATCTTACCAAACAGCTGTCATCTCACACGTCAAAACAATGAAGTAAACCTCTCGTTTCTCCTCCTTTGTTCTGGTTTTTACGGCAACCCCCCTTTTTAGCAAAAAAGGGTAAAGCCAATTTATCTCATCATAAATTAGCTTCTCTAAAAAGCCACTAAAGCCTATCACCTATGGGTCAATCAAAGAATTTTTTACTTAGTAGGCCACCACTTGTAAGTAAAACAAAGTCCACCCTTACAAAACTCACATAGCTAGTATTTGAGATTTGAGAAGATACCCAACATATTCCTCCCTCGACTCAAATCAATAAACACCTCCACCTCCACCCCATCTGAGAATCATGCCTTCTTATTCACGACCTTGTCCCTCTAGATGCAATGGCCCTCCACATAACAAAAGTTGGTGTTAGCCTTCCTCCCTTGCATCTCCAAGCAAGCACCGCAATACACTTTGCACTACCTCCTACTACCAACATATATATGCCCGTACTTTGTCAATTCACCCAAGGAAATAAGGCTAGCACGAACACTTGACACATATCTTATATTGTGGAAGGTTTAGGTTATACCATCATCGAGCTTCATCCTCACGGTCCCCATTCCTTGGACCTTCAATTTTTAATCACCCGCCATGTTGATGTAGTCATAATCTCCATCTTGGTGTAAAGCACCAAACAAGGCTTGGTCTCTACAAACATGAACTGATACGATCGAATCCAACGGCCTATACTCTTGGCCCTCCTTCACCTCACCATAAGTAGCTAATAACAAATCACCATCGCTTATTACCATATTAACAGAATCACCATCATCATCTACTTTAGTCTTGCTATTCTTCTTTTGCACCAAATAGAGACTCTTCAAGTCCTTCATCATATTCGAACAACGGTTTTGGATATGGCTCTTCTCCTTATAATTGTAACGCTCCACATTACTAAACTATTTTGTACGTGATTTCAATCTACTTCTTGAGTCATCTCCCCTTCTCTCTTGATTCCACCCTCTTTCAAACTCCCTCACAACTAGTGCTCGATCACCATCACCTGGAGAACCTCTATCAACATACGTCATCATCCTTTCATTCTCCCTCAATATTGCCATAGCTTCATCTAGTGTAATCTTCTCCCTACCAACGAGCAACATCATAATAATGGGTTAGTAGGACTTGGATAGTGAAGTCAACAACAAGAGATCTTGTTCTTGATCAGTGATCTTCTCATCTGCATTCTTCAATTGGGTCACTAATTGGTTGAATAAATAAATGTGATCCTGCAAGGTTGTACCCTGCTCCATCCTCAATTGGTACAACTCTCATCTTAACCACAAGATGTTAGTTAACGATTTGGAGACATAAACATTTTGGAGCTTATCCATCAAAGCTTTTGGATTTGTCTTACTCCAAGTAGTTGCACTTGATCTCTAAAGCTATAGAATCGTACAATCGCCTTCTTCTTCATCGACGCCCACTTGACATCATTCAAACTCGTCGACTTGTCCACTTCCAAAGTCGCATCTAAATCTTATTGTACTAACAAGTCCTCAATAATACTCTTCCACACCTAAAAGTTTACTTTTCCATCAAATAAGGGAACGTGAAATTAAGCAATATATTCACTCATTCTCTTATCAAACTAATTCCTCCCTAAATCAAGCAAGTAGTAATTTTCTCTACACAAGGATCCTCCAACCATATCTCTGGTACCATTTGTTGAGGAAAATTACTACAACCTCAACAACAATAATAGCCAGAGAAATAAAGTGTAAGAAGCTAAATCAATGCATATGCAATTTACGTGGAAAACCCCTCTCAACTAGGGAAAAAACTGCAATTCGAATCTTCACGGACTAAAATCAATTTATTATAATAATCTAGAGTACAATTAGTGACCTACAACAATAATCTCAACGACAAGTATAATTATCTCTAAGTTCTAGTGCAAATTGAAAAACATAATCAATTTAGTACTTTCTACAAATCTAAAAGATACCAACACTGAATATCTGTCGATGATAATCCACTTCCTCTTGATTATCTCACCAAACAACTACTATCCCACACGCTAAAATAATGGAGTAGATCTCTCTTTTCTCTTCCTTTGTTCTGATTTTTACGGCAACCCTTTTGTAGCAAAAAAGGGTCAAGCCTATTTATCTCATCATAAATTGACTTCTCTAATAAGCCACGAAAACCTATCACCTATGGGTCAATCAAAGAACTCTTTACTTAGTGGGCCACCACTTGTCAATAAAACGAAGTCCACCCTTACAAAACTCACATAGTTAGTACTTAGATTTTGGGGAGATACTCAACACTACCAATTTCAGGTCTCACCATAGAAATTATGGTTCCTATCAAATCTGTAATCTTAAAAATCGTCCTATTGATGAATGTAGAAGACTATATGAACCACGAAATAATATCTTTGCTCAAGCAAAATTTTTCTCAAGCGCCAATGCAATCACCTTCTTTACAAACTGTGAGACCTATGCATTCTTGTCCAAGTAATCTTCCATGCCTTTTTAATTATAGTACAAAATATCATATTACTCTAGATTTATTTACTCTGCATATAGCAAATGACTATACTGGCAGTGATCAGCTGTTGGTAATAGTTAAGGTATGCACATATCTCGCATTGGTAGCAATACTATGAACTCTAGCACGGTAATGGTCAAGGTATGTACATATCTCAAATTGGTAATAGTACTATTTATTCATTAATTCTTCTTGATCATTCTTGTCTCTTTGAATTATGTCCTTTTCATTTTTAGGTTAAGGATCAAGTAACAAAACCAATTCCATTGGAGAGAACAAAAAAGAATGGCCTTTACCTGCCGCACAATAATAATAACAAGATCTCGGTAGAAATCTCATTGAGACACGAAGTCTAATGAAGTTTAGAAACATACAGTCTTACTCTTAATTGGTAGAGAAGTTGTTTTCGATAGTAATATATAAAAAAAGGAAAAGAAGAAAAGAATAAAGTTTTTAAGAACTGTTTGAAGAAAATACAAGTAAATAAATAAATAAATAATTGCTTAAAAAGAAACAATAAAATAAAATAAGAATATATAAAAATTCAAAATCAAAATCAAAATATAAAGAAATAAATAATAATAAATAAGATAAAAATAAAGATAAAAAGGTAAAGAATAAAAATAAAAAAAATAAAATAAGTAAGTAAATAAACAGACAACAAAGAAGACAAATATATAAATAAAACAAATAAGAAATTGAAAAAGAAAAAAGAAAAAATACTAAACTAAAATAACTAATGGGGACGTACCACATATAAAAATATTTAAGCTAAATATACGACATAAGAATAAAAAAATTTTCAAAAGACCTATAAAATAGAGAAGAACATCTCTATATAAGATCATTTTTTTGTATTCTAATTTGTCAAAGTTTTTTATTAAGAGTTAAGTCTTTAGTAAGTTTTAACAAAATCATATCATCTTGAATACCTCCTCCTGGTTCTTCTTAGAACTTTTTTCTTTTCTTTTATAGTTTCTAAATATAATCTTCTCGATCTTCCTGGACTCAATTCACCTGGATATATATTTTGAAAAAATAATATTTCTCCAATTCCAAGTGATGGTTAAAAGTAATTTAATAAACCAATTCAAAAATTGTAAAGCGATTTGGTGGTGAATTTCATAAACTAACTTCATATTTTTAAAACAATTCATCTTGCTAGCCCCACACACAAGAATAAAATGGGACAGGAAGAAAAATGTCAGTGCTCAATTGATGTTGTTCTTACTTTTATAGTACAAAGTCTAAGTGTCTTTTAACTTTTTAGCCCTATGCTTTCTAACATGCAATTTTTGCCTACATTGAGCACCGGTCAAATTCTTTATTTTAAATTAAACAACCAAAAAATTAATATACAAAATTTTCATCCTTTTAATTGTGCTATTTATCATTTATTGAGTCCTTATAATACACATAAATTTATTTTCATAGTAAAAAATGTGTATATTTGAATGAAAAATAAAATTAATAAATAAATCAATATTTTATATATTAATTTCAATTTTACAGTTGCAATTAATAATTTGATGACAGGAAAGGTAACAAATGATAGATGCTGCTGTTATGTGAAACTTAAGCAACTTTCACTCAATTAGCCTACGACTAGCTAGCTAGTCACAAGAACACCCTTTGGCCAATGTCTTTGTCTTGATACGTCACAACATAAACATTTATACATTCTTCTTTTACGAGTTGAACCTAGTAAATAGAAATTTTAGTAAGTGCTTTGATTGACAAGGTTTGAGCCTGAAAATTTTACTCTAGCCTGTAGAAACCATTAGCCTGTGATGTAATTGATGTATATAGATAAACAGGTACATCGAGAGAGAGAGAGGAAACGGATAAATTCATGAACAAGCATGCATGTTTAGAGAAAGTTGGGAAAACAAGACAATATGATGGTTAATCCGTTTTTACCCCAGAAATGAGGCAAGGTAATGATAACATAGATGTTTGAAACTAACCAAAGGCATCTCTGCAACAACGATTGTGGAAGTATGCATGAATCCTCGGTCTTTACTTCTGTTATCCTCTCATTGATTGTTGGCAAACGAAAATGGACTTCTTCTTATTCATACTTCATATCACCTCCTTTAGGAAATAAAATAAGGTGGGTTTTAAATTCAATCAAGACCTAAGTTTCTATAATAGAACTAAGCTTATGTAAAAATTTAGGATGGCTAAACCTAAGTTCGTGAAGAGAGGGCGAAAAAATATAATTTTAGGTTATGCTACGACCCTGACGTAGCTCAGGAATTACCTTCCATTCCCAATGCAACTATTCCAATACAGAGAAAAAGCTAAGGAGTATCTTCTCCACTCGTGGAGGCTAAATGTTAAAGTACATCCAACTCTCTCCATGTTTGAAGGCAACCTTTGTTCCTCTACGTGGGTCACTGCCTAAATGGATCCGATGAATCCAAATGAGACGGTTTGCCATACGTGCACAGACGATAGAGAGACTTATGAATAGCACATCAAGGGGACATTAATTCCCACTGGTCAGCACAAGAGATGCAGTCTGTGGTTAATGAGTGGAGGAGCTGAAGGCGGGGTGGGGACGGCGACAAGTGGCCGACAAGTAGATGAAGGAAGTTGATGTGTAGCAAGCCCCTCATGCAATTCCATAATAATGTCCTGTACTAATACAACCCTTGTTTTCTCTTTAAGTTGAGAATTTGTAGCTATCCTTTGATCTTGCATTGAATATATTTGTGATACACCTAATAATCCTTAAACTACATGATAGATAATTAAGTTTGATGGTTCAATAAATTCAAGTTAAACAATACAGAGTTAAACTGATTTTTTTCTAACATTTAAATTAATTTAAGTTTTGAGATTTAATTCAAATCCTCAAATGCTTGTTAATATTAATTATAAGTATATTAGTAATATCATGTCTCTCGCAATAAATTAAGCAGTATTTCATTTAATTACAACAAAATTTACATTAATTGTATTTTATTTATTTTTTAATTACTTTAGATCATTTTTCTTATGATTTATTTCGATTTTAAATCCTTTAAATTATACCAAAATCTTTTAACCTAATTGAAAGAAAAATATATTCAAAGAGTGTATAATTACAACTTAATGGATGATTGCCACTATAAATGATTTTAACATTACATAAATTAATACTTTATAAATTTGAGGATATGTATACGTATAAATATGTGTGTATATATATATAGATATATATATATGTATAAATATGTGTGTATATATATATATAAACTTCAACTCATTGCAAAACTTGACTCATTGCCCATCTTTTCTTCTCCATCTGAATGACCGAATGAAGCAGGGAAAAGGGTGTGGGAATTGATAGATGGAGCCATGGAGGAGAAAAAGATAGGTAATGAGTGAAGTTTGGCTTTTGGATTCATGTGCCTGTCTATTGCAATAGAGAAACCGATGTGATTCCTTTGTTGGGTTTGGCTTGCTTTGTCTAATCAAAAGATGGACCCAATATCTCTTTGTTAGATTCCTTTGTCTGTCTATCATTGTGCAAGAGTGTGTTTGTCTAAGCAGTAATCTTCCTGAGTTGAAAGCCTCCCATCCCTATCTGTACAAGCTGAGATCTTCTGGTTGTCATCTGTTTAAATTTTATAGGATCTATTTATTAAATGTATAGATTTTTATAGAATAAAATTGGAACAAAATAATAGGAACAGGTGGTCCAATCCCTTATTTATCCGTATTGGCTCTGTTTTAGCTTTTGAAGAAAAAAAAAATCAGGAAACATAGTTCAAATTGAGCATGGAAGCATGAATATTGTTACAAGTAGCACAACTTAGCCTAGACGTGATTTTATCAATTATCATTTGATAGTAAATGTGGCACTATTACGTTTAAAAGAATACCACCTACAAGATTGGACAAGTAATATATACACTACAAGAAGATCAAGGAAATAGTACTCGACGTGTAAACAACTTAGCATGTGCCAGAAAGTAACTTCAAAACTTATTCGGGTCATCGGGTGCAAGTTACAATGTCACAGAATAGGGATCAGAATCTACAACAATCAGCTTCAGCATGAAGCTGTCAAGAATTCCTCTTCTCAGCAATCCCCATAGACCAGTTGTTTACATCCAGGTCCGCGGTCTGCTTTACAAAACACATCTATCTCAGGCTCACAGCACAAGCCTCAACATTCCGCAGGAAAAACATGTTCTTTATTTGATTGCTCTAATGATCTAATCTACACTATCAATTTCAACTTTTTTCTTTTATATGGTGAATGCAAGTGCAGAACTTTCCTCTCATAAGCAACATGTTGGTTTTTGGCCTCAGCAAGTGAAGCAACACATGTATGGATGCAGCTCCACCCTTTTAGGCGTACCAAGTGCCACATCTCAGTTGCATATGCACCTCAACATATACTCCCTCCAACCAACTCTGAAAATCACAAATATATGTCCAACTCAACTCTGTTAGGGACAAACAAACTAATCGTCTCTTTAGCTCTTGAGCTGTTTCTTCAGGAAATGAAGCTTGTAGTAAACCCTTACAGAACTCATATGCCTCTGCCTTGAAGCATCCATATCTCGGATCAGGCCAAATTCCCAAGCATTATCAAGCAAATAAAGAACTCACAAAGCCAGGCATTTAAACTCCACCAGTGATACCCATCGTGTGACTCTGTCTGGCTTCATAATTAGCTGATAGTCTTCTTGCCCATAAACTTTGATTTGGCGACCAAGAAACTGGGAAACCAAGCATTGCACACCATCTTAAACTCAAGAGGGTAAAAGCAATATCTTCATGGCCTTTAAACAACTTAACTATTCGCAGCTCAGCTTCTGAGTCTTCAGAAAGGACGTAATCCTCCTCAAACTTGTCCT
Organism: Erythroxylum divaricatum; assembly: GCA_025434745.1. Lineage (NCBI taxonomy): Eukaryota > Viridiplantae > Streptophyta > Magnoliopsida > Malpighiales > Erythroxylaceae > Erythroxylum > Erythroxylum divaricatum. The sequence continues at coordinate 7,016,831 of JANTPM010000005.1, forward strand.
TCATTCCTTCACAAGTTTCATCTCCTTGGCAGATCATCCTCATGGCCATAACTTGCAAAGCTTCCACAGCAGTGCTGAAAAGTTCTTGTTTTATATACGCATAGAATATACAGCGACATGTAGTTGTATCAGGTAACACTTTTTCATGATACATCTGCTCAACAAGAAGTTCAATAATGTCGATCCGTCCCTAAAATTTGATTAAAAGACGGTCAATTTCAGTAACAAATCTGACCTAATGGCCCAAAAATATAACGAATGTAAAAGGACTAAGCATATGCAAATGTTAACTAGTACAGAATATGTACTCACAAACTCAGAAAGAGGAAAATGGAGCAAGTGGTAAATAATATCGATTACCTTATGGCGTGCTTCATGAAGAATGTTATTATACAACTGTATGTCAAACACAATCCCTTCTCTGCGAGCTCGATTTAAAATATTCCATGTTTCTTCAAAGTTTCCATCTTTTAAAGGAATCTGACAGAAAATCAACCTAAAAATAACCAATTTACAGAAGAATGCTAGCATAGAAGAAAAGCTGCACCGGTTAAATAAAAGAATAAAGAATTGCATCCATCAATACAACAGAAATAAACTTCCAAAATTTCCACATTTGACAGTCTCGGATAATATAACATAAGCAACATGGACCATTTTGATGGACAGACAGCACCTATATCATACAGGTCCAATCTTACTAAAGACAGCGGGGAGGAGAACCAGTGTATGACATAGATAAGATACAATCACGTAATAATGGCACAAGAATAGTTCTTGACAATACATTTTTCCATGTAAATTCTTTTTGCAGATATTAAGGCAGAAGTGTAATGTAAAAACAAAATGAACACCGATAGACAGCTAAATATGAGAGAGATGTCAAAAGAGGATATGAAGAATGCTTATGTAGACAGCTGTGCTCTGCACAAAGCAAAGGGATATAGAAGACATAGTTCTGAACTTGTCACAGTTGGTAGAAAGTTCGTGAGGTCCACCTAGATTACCTTGACAAGAGAAGCATAGGTAACATTAGTTGGAAAAAATCCATCACGCAACATCTGTGAAAGCAGTGAGAAAGCAAATTTGTGTTGAAGATCCACACAACACTGAATCATTATATTATATGTGTTCCCATCTGGACAGAAATCTTTTGACTTCATACTTTTGAATGTTTCAAATGCCAAGTGGTTCTGCATGCAAAATAAAAAGCTTATTCTAAAAAGATGTTCCTTTGCCAAAAATTAAAAAAAAAAAATAGTCATCAAGTAGCAACACAGGGACTTACTTCTTTAGCTTCAACAAGAGAATGCAGCACTTTATTATAAATAGGTGTTCCCACGAAAGCATCCTTGTGTAGTAAATAGAGTTTACTGCGACAAAAGAGGTCTTCTGCCTTTCCTAAATATTGCAAAAGCTCTTTTATCATCCCTGCTGCTCCAAGAGCTTTCATCTGATGAGAATAAATTAGGAATAATACATAAGCTAAGGCTCTTTAAAAGGCAAGGAATGAAAGAATATGCAAGATTTCCCCACGAGTGATAAACGTAGCTGAGCAGTAAATGAAATGACTGCTGCAAGCAAAATGAAACCGGAGTTCAACAGCATTTAGAGCTAACTCACAGTGCTTCAACAAGATTATATTAACTTCACCAGCAATATGCGGATGTCTACATTATAGCAGGCAATCAAAAAAGTGTACATCAGTGAGGCATTTTCAAGTATCAATATTCTCGTGCACTACTGAGTGCACACTCCATGCACTGTGGCAAAAACTAACGTAAATTTGTCTTCTAGCAAATATTAAGTGTTTATCAATGCCTATAAGTATTACTAGAGAGGGCTACATAGCTTTTTCTTCTTTCTCAAAAAAATCGGAAATGAGAATGCATTCATCAGAGATCGAGATCAAGAGAAGTCTATATCATATTGGCATGATAGTGAATGCTGAGTGTTCTATATCTTCCTTACAGAAGACTACAACAACTTCCATGACTCTGTATTCCAGTCCATACTTCAAGCAGAAAACTACACTGGTAAATTACCACATGAATAAAGTGAACAAGGCAGGAAAGTACCAAGTACTTCATGGAGCAATGACTGTGCTGAATACCATTACTTGCCATATCCATTTCTATAGCTTTTATTCTTTTTGCAATGTCTTCATGAGTCAACAAATCGGCTTTTTGATATGGAGAGTCAAAAGCACCAAATAGTAAAAACATTAGCTCATACGTCCTGATGTCTGGACGGACTTTTAATTGTTTCATTTTTGCCAACATCCGAACTGCACGCTCACGTTGGTCCTGTATGATTACAGCAAAGAATTATCAACTGATATTGTGAATCCTTGAGTAGAACACCCAAGAGTAAAAGGTGATGATACCACGAGATAACTCTTCTAAAGAAAATTCAGGCTCTTGAATTAAATATATTGTCATGAAACAAGTGAAATACAAACTCTCTGTATATCAATGAAACAGACGAAAGGTTAAGAAAATACAAAAGATTACCCCAGATCAACCATCAAGAATTATTTGATTATGCACAGTTTTAATGACAAGAGCAGAATGCCGACCACTTGTTCCCCTTATTACTTGAGACAACACAAACTAAGGAAACATTATCACTTTTAAAAACTGTTATGTGCCCGTGCTTGGGATCGAGTCCAAGGACGATTCTTAAGAAAGTTAATCTCTTTCCCTTTATTTAAGTTGATTCCCTTCCTTGCAGAACCTATTTTTTGGTGATGAAAAAAACAGGCAGCACTTGTCGAAGACAAGGTCTGCCGAGATTGGGTTAAATTACTCTACTCCTAATTAGCTCATTTTTATGATAACTTCGTCCTTACGTTATTGCATAAAGTAATAGCCTTATATAGGCAAAGAAACACAAAAGTTAAACCTAAACTAGGACTCCTAGAAAGACTCCTATTCAAGCTGTTTTAGGACTCTTAGAAAGACTCATAGTCAAGTTGTTTTTTATTAACATAATATAACAAAAACTAGTGCAGAAATAATAGGAAAATAATAGACTTCTACTAAAAATCAAATACTCCTCTAATATACTCCTAATAAAACACCCATCCATAACAAAAACACAAAAGCAAATCGAGGAAACCTAGATCAACCATCAAGATTATTTGGTTTGACACATCTTTCATTACTAGAGTGGAATATTGAGACTCTTCCTCAGTAGCATTTGAGAAAAATCCATCCATCAGTCTCCCTTACAGAACTTCTGACTCGAGGGCAAAAAAAAAAAATCTCAATTAATAAGAACCTATCATCAGATAATAACTTGAATGATGTTTGCTGACCATCTTCTCACATGCATCAAGAAATGCATTATAAGGATATGCAAATGGACAGTTTGAAATGTGATCCAACAAAGCCTCTGCTAGGTCTAGTTCTGTGGCCTTGCAGCATCCCACAGCAAGGGCTGCAAGAGTTGAATCAAGTGGCTTCAAATTGTGCTGTTGCATTATCCTCAGCTGCAGAAATACAGAAAAAGACCAGTTAGTTTACAAAGAAACAAATGTTCCAAAAGATTTCTTTCCTTTTCTCCTCTTTAAGTTTGTGCATGTCTATATGTCGCAGAGTAGGGGAGGGGGGGAGGTCTTTGCAAGTTCAACTAAACGATAGAAAGCATCCCCACACCCTTAATAAAAGGGGAAAAAAAAAAAGAAAACTTACCACTTTCATACCTTCTCTATAACCTCTTTTAGCAGCAACTGCTCTAATCAAGCCATCATACGCATGGCTTGAAGGCTGCAATCCAAGTTTTTGCACCTAAAAAGAAAGTGGAAGCTTACACCATCAAAAAGTAAAGAATATAGAACTCCTATAATAAAGTAAAAAATTATATGTTTCCTAAAAGGGATTGCAAAGAAAAAATAAAGTTACCGTTCATGGCAATTTTAAGGAGGTATATTCCTATGTCATAAGATAACATGCATAAGATAATAGACTTTGACAACCACAAAGGACAAAAGATAATGTCTAACCTGCATCATTAACTTCTCAGCTAGTTCACAATTTTGAACTCGTCCACATGCATGTATGAGAATATTGAAGGATAGTGATAAAACCCTCATAGCTGGCTTGCTTAGATGCTTAGTCAATCCAATAGATTCAACACTTTCTCTATTTTCTAGGTCAAAGTTAGTCATCTCCTTCCTATCATAAAGACAAGTTAGTTGTTCAAAAGGAATTGAGAAATAATTCTCCAAATCCATCTTCTGCAAGCCTAAGCCACCATTTGCAGGTATAGGAATGTCTAATCTTGAAGAATGCAACCCTACTTTTACAGTCCTAAAAATACAAACGTCTCCCTGGATACCGAGAGCCACCATATATTGCAGCTTCTCATATGCTGATCCCAAATCACCTAATCTTGCAAAAGACCAAATAAGTGATTGCAAAGAAATCATGCTTGGACTATAGAGTTTTCTATAGTCCTTCCATATCTCATTCACGGCAGGCAGGTTCTGCTGTTGAACTGCAAACTGAAAGGAAGAAACTACCTTATAAGTTTACTTAGAAACCATTAAGCTCATCATATATGTCATAATGAAAACGAAGAAACCGACAGAGATGAACAAGCTAGCTTCTGAACCAAAGATTTTTTTTATCTAGCAAGGGAAAGAAGCTAATAAAACCAAAACTTGACCTTTGTACTCAGGTCCTTGTAGGGAAAATTTTTCAAAAACTGATCAACATATACACACCTTTAGAAGCTCTAGGTAGGTAACTTCGTTCTTGCCAATCATTCTTCGCTCCATCAAATCCAAACACTGATTCACGAGATCTGTGTTTTGCACTTTTAAGCAAGCTCTCAATAAGGAGTTATACATGGACAGACTATCATGCAAGCCAAAACCCTCTTTAGACAAGTTGATCATGTTAGTAGCCTGAACAAGTCCCAGAAAGGTCAACCACAGTTAATGCCTACACAAACACATGCCTTACCCACTCCTATTGCATTCCAAGGAAAAGGAGAAAAGGTTGAGAGAAAAAGAAAAGAAAAGTTTGAAACATAACTGTTTGTCACATCTCCAAGTGAATGGCAAAAAGTTCAGCAAAAATATTTCTATTAACAGCATAGAAGTTGATTCAGCTTTTGCAAAGGCATTTATGAAGGGAGTGCAGAATATAGTGAGTGATCCACATTAATGACGACAACAACATGGTGAAAAAATAAGAGAGAGAATTATAAACTAATCAAGTATTATAAGCACACAAAAAATGACACAAAGCCAGTATAGTTCAGAATTAATTATAAAAAAAAAAGGGTATAAAGTACCTCTTCCAAGTAACCCCCATTACAAAGCGCTCGCATCACAAGAAGGAAACATCTCTCATTTAGGTCAGTCTTTTTTTCCACCATAGCATTCCAAGTGTCAATGGCAAACTGCAGCCTCAAAAGAAAATAGTTAAAATCATCTTCCATAGTCACAAAGCAAAGTCAGGGTTCAGATCGAAAAGTTTACCAGTGGATCAGGTAATGATGCACAGTATTTAAGAATTTCCATGAAGTCATCAGATGTTATAGAGCAGCTCTGATGACCAAGACCTAAAAGCATGTTAGATGCTTTGCCTCTCTCCCCCAGGCGAACTGCATTAATTATTTGTTGCTGAATGGATTTGATACCCGATTGTACTCCACTTCCCAATAGATTGTGACCTGCAATTAAGATATTAAATTGCTAACCCCTTTCATTTCATGGATCTATAACTAAGTCGATAGCAAAAGATAGGTGCATTAGAAAGAAAAAGATGTGTTAGCAATTCTGTATGAAAGTATTGAAAGAAAATTGCAAAAAGCCCATATCTTTATTTTTCTTCTCTAAATAAGTCAAAGAGGAAATGGTTGTTTATATAGTCAAGAAAGAACTCAAAGCAGCACAAAAAAAAAAAGAAATTCAAGTTGAATGTATTGAAATGAGAATCCCCTAAAGTACCAATTGCAATGCAGCATACAAGCCTATCCACGGAAGTGTAACTCATCCTCAAAATGCCAATCAAGCACTGGCACAAATGAATAAAGAATTCCTTTCAATAGTAAGCGATTCATTCAAAGAGCTAAGTATGAAAGATTACAAATAAATATTTTCGCATATGATTGGCCAAATGAATCAAAATGAAAAAAGTAATAAAATCACAGAAAAAAGCAAGCAACTTACGAGTTGTTGTGATTGACCTAGACGTTCCCATTCCGCCAGCGACGTTTCCAAATCCCTAAATTATCATTTTTAAGTAGTAAATTAACCTGGTTTTCCCTAATCTCAAGTTTCTCATATTGCACAGCACAGAGTTATCATCGCCAAATATAGTTACTATCAAAATATAAATTATGTTAAAATTTTGTTCATCAAATACCAATTTCCATGTTGAATCTGCCAAAGAATGCAAAGAAAGTTTGCTCCTGTAAAACACAAGAAGTCAAAACAAACATTAGAGAGCTCACACACTACATGTCCACATTCTCCTTGCGAGCTTTGACTAGAAAACACGAGAAATGAGGGAAACATACCTTTTCAAAATCACCACTCCTTGGAGATACATCATCCAGATTACAGGGGGGTACATCATCCAGATTAAAGGGGGGTAGCTACTCGAGCCCAGCCGAGAAGAGGTGGAGCCGCCGAAAGAACGCGCTCTTGGAGAATGGCGTATTTAAAAGCGGCAGTTAAAAGATTACTGAAACTCAAAAATACCCTTTCTCATTATGATGTAAATGATGAGCTTAATGGTTTCTAAGTAAACTTATAAGGTAGTTTCTTCCTTTCAGTTTGCAGTTCAGCAGCAGAACCTGCCTGCCGTGAATGAGATATGGAAGGACTATAGAAAACTCTATAGTCCAAGTATGATTTCTTTGTAATCACTTATCTGGTCTTTTGCAAGATTAGGTGATTTGGGATCAACATATAGGAAGCTGCAATATATGGTGCCTCTCGGTATCCATGGAGACGTTTGTACTTTTAGGACTGTAATAAGGTTGCATTCTTCAAGATTAGACATTCCTATACCTGCAAATGATGGCTTAGGCTTGCAGAAGATGGATTTGGGGAATTATTTCTCAATTCCTTTTGAACAAAAAACTTGTATTTATGATAGGAAGGAGATGACTAACTTTGACCTAGAAAATAGAGAAACTCAGAGTGTTGAAACTATTGGATTGAATAAGCATCTAAGCAAGCCAGCTATGAGGGTTCTATCACTATCCTTCAATATTCTCATACATCCATGTAGACAAGTTCAAAATTCTGAACTAATATGCTTTCACACAAATTCTAAAGGTCCCCAACTTTAACATAGGTGTCATTCAGTGAAGACAAACCCGTTCTGTAATAATTTCAGATGAAGCAACACCTTCAACACAGAAGGCCACAAACTTTTCAGATCCAATTCAGAGCATAGCCACAAGTCCCCTACTTACAAAAGTGAGCGTGGCAGAAAAATAAGATGTTACATAAAGAAAAAAGAAAAAAAATCCATCCACATACTAATTTCTTGTGCTGGGTCTAACCCATCAATTCATTCACAACTAGTAGCATCAACAGTTCATAAAATGTAGTACCAAATTCCAATTTCTCAATATAAGAGGGAATTTTGGGTAATGAAATTCATGAAGCCCGCGCACGCGCACGCGCGCACACACACACACAAGGTTTATCCACACAAGTAGAACACCAGTTCTTTTAACCGTCGTAATTTACGTCTTATAATCAAATAAACGCACATGTACACTTAAAACAAAGGCTTCATGCAAGCCAAAGAAATTTAAAAAAGAAAAGAAAACAGACCACTTCTTTATGAACTATTCCACCTAAGAAAATAATCAACTTGAAGTATGCAACAATGGACGCAGAAAAACACCAGATTTGCAGGTAAACCACCAAAAACAGGAAGAATCCATTTTTTTGCCCCTTCAGCGCAAGTACCAAAGAGAAGAGTTATCAGATATCAGATTGAAGAACTGAAACGCCTGACAACACAGTAGTTCACAAGGCCAAAACTTGTGGGAAGTGACAGAAGTGAATCCGAGACTCACGTGAAAGGGAGTGAAATCGTTTTCCTTGTTACTCTGCTCGACTTGTTTGGCTCCGACGAGAAGGAATGAAAATGGTGAACCGGTGAAGGGAATTAGACTTATAGGCTGAAACTTTTTAATTTTACTTTTTTTTTCAGTTCAGTTTGTGCTTTTAACAATTATTATTTAGTCCCTCTTATTAGTTATTATGATATTGGATTTTTTAAACTCCATGCTTCAACGAAACTTAGGTGTTGTTGTTACTCTTACAGCCTGTTTGGTTTACGGAATGGAATAGATAAGTAATAGAATAGTTATTCTTTGGAATAGGAAAGATGAGGAATAGGATAAAATGTGTATTACTTTGTTTTGTTTAAGGTATGGAATAGATAAAGAATTTCTATTCCATTGTTTGGTTTGAAAATATAAACTTAGAATAGGAAAGGAATAAGTAACTAAAAGACCAAAATATCCTTATTATTATTATTATTATTCTTGATTAGACCAAGATGTATTGTTGCAATTGAGGAAAAATTGGGTTATCATATTTAGTCTTGATTAGAGTTGGTGTTGAATGAAGAACCACTGTTGTTAGTATGTTAGTACATGTGAAGAAGCAATCACTATCATTAATGAATCACAGGTTCAATAATCTGTCCAGGCACTTCAAATCTGCCAAATTTCAAATGATATAACAGTCCAGGTACTTCAAAATCTGCCATATTTCAAATGATATAACAATTAACCGAAAATATCTAACTTATCCTTCATTTTATTAGGTTGCAGTAATCTTAATATAATTTTCATTGCATATGTGCTACTATTTCCAAAATGGAGCTATAAAGAAAACCAAAAAAATTATTATACATCACAAGTTCACAAAAGAGCCTTATTTATATTTTTCAAGCAAATGGAAGATCTCTTTAGATTTATAAGATTGTTAATTAAATTGTAACAATTATTAATTAAAATATAATTTCATAATCATGTCAGCCATTAATATGTAACCAATCAGTAATTCTTAGACTATTTAAAATGTTCACAGAAGTAGTAAAGTTTGATATGTACTAAAAGAGTGCAATTAACAACAATTCGGTATATAAACAAAACAAGTATTATCAGATAAGATTTTATTATCTCATCGTCCAATTTGTTAAGTTTGTTTTAACTTAACGAAATTGTTCTCCATCTTCCGATCAGGTAAAGATGAAAAGGAAAAAAAAAAGAAGACTGTTATTTAATGCCTTTAAATTTTTAAGTGAAATACTTGTTTATTAATAAAGGAAAGTTGAGGGTAGAGGCATTTGGAACATGGGGCGGTTATTTTGTTGCTCAGCATGTGACTTGCTTAAGTGCTAGATGAATTGGGTTGAGAGATGATATGTTACCAAATTATGGTATCAGTCAATTTCTAAGTCTCGTGCTGGACCAAACCTCTACTTTATCTATTTCTGTGATGTTTACATAGTGATCTGCAATAAATATGACATTTCAAACCCTTGATAAAGAAAAAAAGCTCCTCAAATGTCCATAAAATAATTAACCAGTTCTGCTCCTCCAGTCTACCGTTACAACTTACAAGTGAAAACAATTATACGATATGTCTAAAGGACTCGGTAATAATCGATACAGTTCGGGAGCTTTAAATGCAGAAACACAAATTAATGTCTCAGCTGGTAAATAAAGTACGAATTGTACAACTCTGAAGCTGCTTATTTATTTCTCATTAATATCCACTAAACTGCACTTCACTTGTTATACCCATGACTCCATTCAACTTCTATGGACTCAACTGTCTTGCAGATCACTTGAGGATGGACACATGATAAAACCATTTTCTTCAGGATTGAATAATCAAAGTATTTATTCCCTGCTTTCTTTTTTTGGATACCTTCCCTTTCTATTGGAACTCTTAACAAAGTCTAAAGACAGGCCACGGGGATTCACTACAAGAAAAATTAGTTTCAGTAACCATTATTAATGGTTGCTAAAAGTAAGAAAATGGTTGTTAAAAGTTATAGCGACCAAAATCGGGTTGGTCACAGGTGGTTACAACAGGGTTGTTACTAAAAGTGCTCAGTGAC
>JANTPM010000005.1:7027550-7039736 GCA_025434745.1 Erythroxylum divaricatum
ACTTCAATTTTGTAAATAATTTCCTCATCACCCTCAGCTTCCTCTTCATCCAAATGTTTCTCTTTCCTAATAATCGCAACATGGAATCAATCATCGAAGGCATAAAATAAACAAATTCCAGAAAACAATTTATTACATATATTTACCATTGCAGACATCCCCTTGCTAGTCAGTACATATCGCACGTGTATGAGACCATACAACATCTCGACTGCAGATTCTACCAACTCATGGTGCTCTTCGGTGAACATATCACCTAGCAATGAGCAAAACCAAAGAAGCTCTCGCGGCAAGATTTGTTGTAGATATGCTCTTAACATAACAAATAAAATTGACTGCTCAATCCACAGAGATTGAAATCGTCACTCCCTGTCGGACTAAGCATACTATTTGTTGAACTCTACTCCTTCAACATCACCAAGTATTAATCAATCATCCAACCATAACACTAAATTTAATCCATGAAACAAAATGCAAAAAGCCGGACTACAGTATGACAGTCAAAGCAATAAATCTAAAGTCTAGAAGAAGTTGAGGAATAAAAAACTCTGAACATAAGAACTTGGATTATAACTCAGCTTTAATCATCTCATTTAAGCTTAATCAATTAAAAGATCCCAACAAAAGGTATCTTGAGAAAGGCTGATAGTTGCTAAAATTTCATCCTTGTCCCTCCAATATGAATAGATGAACAAATGACAGTAAAGGTAAACAAGTGAGGAGAATGAGAAGAAGAGTGCCATGATGGATAAAGGATTGAACAGAAAGAGGACCTCAATCATCTACTTAATAATAGCTATTTCAGCATTCATTACATAAGATAAACCAGAGGAAAAAAAAAGAGGGAACAAGAAGCTTCAGCATGCAAGTCATCAACAAATATAGATATACCTTGTATACACTGAAATTATCTCATCTTTTATAAAAATATCTTCTTCAGAACCAATCTCATGCAAGTATAGACAATCAGGATTGGAGGAAGGCTGTGATAAACTGAAGTTCATATTGAGTTACTTTACAGCTTCTGATTAATTAATTGCTAAAAGTAACTCAAATGGAGAAAGAGGATTCAATTATAGCTTATACCACATTTCTCAACCATGCATGACAATATTTTGTGGTACCCAAACATGCTCTGGAAATACACATGCCAATCAAACATTTCATACAACCAGTTCCTATTTCAAAAGATAAAAGATCTGAAGAGTCAAAAAAGCACATACTTTAAAGATCTACCATCCAAGACAAACCCATGTACAGATTGAATACAACGAATAGCTTCGTTCTCTTTTGAGTAATTTATATATCTGCAACAAATAAAAAGGAGAATAAACCAAGGTCATTGTCAACCCCACAAAATCACCAAAAATTATACAAATCCTTCTATTGTCACAAAAACCACACAAGTATATGAACGTTCAAATTACAGCATAATAAAGTAACTCTACTACATAAAACCCTTGAAGGAATTCGTTAAACCAACCAAGTTTATTTAATGGTAGATAAAGAACATATTAAGTTAAACAATGAGGACATATGTTTAGTATGATAGACATGAAAAAAGGTGCTTACACACTACAAGTATTGTTTGGAAACTGTTGTATGACACCAGTTGCTGTCCGAGACATAGATACTTTTAGGACCTTCCCATATTGACCAAAATGCTCCCTGCGCTGGAGCAGCTGCTCAAAATACAGAGAATTTTATTCAGCAAATGCTTTAGGATAAATACGAAGAGGTAAAGGGGAGAATGCAAGGGAAGGGGAGTTACGTCTTCATCTGCAAGATTCAGCGGTTGCCCTTACATTAAGTTTAGAGCTACGAATTCAAAGAGGAATGAATTAATTTTCCTAAAATAAAAAAACTTAAAAAGTCGAAGATCTGCAAAGTAATGTAGGACAAAACCCAGAAACTACAAGAGAAAAAAGAGTTAAATATCCCAGAAATAAGTCATTAAGCTCTCGAATCATTCTTTACACAAGTATCGGAGCCAGATTGAAGCAAGAGAAGAGCTAAAAACTGAGGAATCGAGACCAGGAAGAGAGAATCAGAGAGCGAAAGCGTACCGTGTGTGAAGATTTGAGCACGGAGAGAGTAGATCTGGCGATAACAGTTGAAACACCGTTAAAACCCAGAAACTACAAGAGAAAGAAAGAGCTAAATATCCCAGAAATCAGTCGTTAAGCTCTCGAATCATTCTTTACACAAGAAACGGAGCCAGATTGAAGCAAGAGAAGAGCTAAAAAATGAGGAATCGAGACCAGGAAGGGAGAATCAGAGAGCGAAAACGTACCGTGAGTGAAGATCCGAGCACGGAGAGAGTAGATCTGGAGAGAATATGCCTTGGCTTCGTAAATCTGTTTCTGCCTCTGGTGAAAAAGGAGAACATTCGAGAGTGTCGATTCTGTGTGTGAGATGCATAAGAGAGACGACAAATAAATATTAGCCGTTAGATTAAATGGACGAACGAGATGGATTGCGTGGTCGTCCATCCCGTTCGCCCTTAGTATATACTTAATAAAAAGTTTAGCAGTCATTGCTTTGGTGTTTTATATGACTAATATTGATTAAGCTAATCTTGTATATAAAAAAATATTATGATATAGGAGTAATTTAATAAATATGAATTATAATGGACACAAAACTACCTAATAATGGTCATGCAATTAAATCTTTATAAAACAATAAGGAAATTACAATCATTAATTAAGCGTACACTAATCTTTATAAGAATTTGTTAAACTAAGTGATATGTTTATTTCAAGTTTTGATTATAACAAAACATATTACTATTAATGTTTTTATCCTTAATGATATTACTACTCTATTATGTGAAACATCAAGTTAAGTGGAAGAGTAAAATGAACCAAGAATCCAATTAAATCAAAAGAGCAATCAAAGGATAAAGATATCTTATCATTTCAATGAAATATACACTCAATCATTACATGATCCTGAACATATAAGACGTGATGCATAAATTCTTTCGTAATTAAGAAGAAATTTGTTTTGACCTTTAAATAAATGTTTGGAAAACTTTTAAAATAGTTTTGAGTCAAGTTTCTATCAAAAGAGTATGTTTCTATCCTTGAAAGAATTTGAGAAGTTTGGAAAACTTATTTTTAAGTACATTGGTCAACTAATATAAGTCAATAGTTAACCAACGTTTAAGTTTTTAGGTACATTAGTAGATCAATAAAGGTGAGTAATAGACCAATATGTTTTGATAACATGTACCATGAATATATGATCGTGTTGGTCAATTACTGGGATAGAATAGTCAACCAATATGTACAATGATTGAACAATGCTACCATTATTAGTTTTACAAATAATCACAATGAGAATTAAAAATAAAAAAGGAGATTAATTTTCTCAAATAATCATTATCTATGTCCATTATAAGAAGTTAAAATTAGATAGTATGCTTGGAACTTAAAAGAGATCTAACGATAGATATGGTATTAGTTCCACTTATAAAAGTACACAATCTAATGCCAAGATATTTTTTATGAAGGAAAATCATGTTTATAACTACTCATTGGCATAGATCATCACACGATAAATTTATAGATGGTTTCACATTCTAAACCTAAAAGACATAGCTTATAGGGTAAAAATAGACATAAATTTCATGCCTGGTTAAAACAAAAAAATGATATTCTCCTCATTCATATAGGCCTCTTTATCATAGTATAGGTTACATTATGTGCATAAAGGTATGATACATGCTCTCATTCAATATTAGGTCATATTTCTTCGAAAGAAGCATGTCATTTACTAATTCATATGTAAATACTTTTCATTATACAAAAAAAAACTCCTTCTATCCCACTTATTTAAAAGAGAGCATTATATCACTCATATCATCCATTAAAACCTAAAATGTGTATATGTCACAATTTTTATACATCACACTCACATAATCCATTTTAAATTATATTATGAGAGATGTCACGTTTGTGGTGGTTATGGACATATTTATATAAATTGTTCTTTGAAATAATAGTTATTGAGTAAACCCAAAAAGATATAGGTTGAAAAGGTTTTAAAAACTAATCTCTAACGAATGAAGTTGTCTGGGTACCTAAACATATAGATTTTTTTGGTCTTTTAAGTCAATATCAAATAGTTATCAAATGAATACCAACAATTGGCATTACCTCCACTGTTATTAAACAAGGAACAAAAATGGTATCTTCAGTAATTTATTTTAGAAGAGAAATTACCAAAATCCCTCACATATGTTAAGTAAGGTGTTGGTATCAAAAGACCAATTATTGAACTAAATGAGGAAGAAAAGAAGGTAAATATTGGTGATACATAAAAGAAAGTGCACACTTACTTTCATAATGTAACAATTGAGCATATTGATTTGATATATTTAAGGAGATAAACTATTATTGTGTGTACCTAGGGGAGAAAGATATAGATTGATCTTTAAAATTGATAAATGAGAATTATAAGAATTGCTCATTTATTTTTATAAATTTTTCTCTTTGCCTATATATAGAGAGTTTTTGAAAAGGGAAAGAGAGAAGTTATTTATTTATTTTAAAGCTTAAATATTTGTATATATTATATAACCTTTTAAGTGCTAACAAAAAAGGAGAAAGAATGATGATATTGAAACTTGTATATTTCATGTTATATAAATTAAGGAGGAATATGTATTATATATTGCTTTAGCATAGCAAGAAATTACATATCATTTATCTTTTCCAATGTCATCAAATATTTTGTTATTGTAAAAAAGGGAGAGATTGTTAGAGCAAGTGAGATTCGAACTCATACTTATGATGATAACAAAATATGTTACTACTTACATTTTTATCCTTAGCGATATTAATAAACTAATATGTGAAATATCAAGTTCAGTGGAATGATAGAATGAGTAAAGGAGTTAACTAAATTAAATAAACAATTAAAAGAAGAAAATGAGCAAATTTGAGCACATATGTAATTTAAGAAAGTTTCAAGACAATTCTAATAAAGAACTAAGAGAAAACAAGGATCAAGTATATCTTTAAAGAAATAATGTAATCTTTTTTTAACCTTATCTTGGTCACTTTAATAAAATATGGACTCAATCATTTCTTGATCTGTTTTATATAGGTTATAATGGATAAATACTTTTATAATTAAGAGGATATTTGTTTTGACATTTAAAAAGAAACTGTTGATCTTCAAACAAGTTTTGTAAAACTTGATCTTCAAACAAGTTTTGTAAGACTTTTAAAACAATCTTAAATCAAGTTTTTACCTTGAAAATTTGTGAAATTTTGGCAAAACTTGTTTTCAAAGTATACTTCCAACTACTCACCTACATAGTCAACCAATATAGTTAAAAGTCTAATATTAATAGGTGAGTAGCTGGGCAATACATTCTGGTATTATATACTGTGAGTTTGTAAACACATTAGTCAATCAATATGATATAATGGTTTACCAATATGTAAAATGATCTACTAATACTATTATTACTAGTTGTTGTAATGACTAGTTTTTATTTTTAATGACTAGTTTAAATTGTTTTGAATATAAATAGACCGCATATGAGTTATGGAAGGAATCTTAAGCATACTAGATAGTATATAAGAGCCTAAGAGATTGGAGAATATATACGTGTATGATATAACACTTATCAAACCTTTGATTATTGGTGTAAGAAAAAGAAGGATGCTTTGAGTTGTATGATTGCACAATTGTTATAGTTGTTACAATTGGTGAAATTATTTGAGATGCATACTATTATGCAGGAAGAAGTTAATAAAATTTTAAGTGAAGCTCAAAGATTGGATGTCAGTCAAGAATTATTTGTTCAAGTTGTTATAATTAATTTTGTCTATCTTTTTCTACTTTATTTAATTATTATTGCAATTTTTATGTGATTATCATATATAAATTTATCACAACAACTTGTTAGAATAGATAATTCATTTATTAATCTTTAAATAGGCTAAAAATAAACACACACAATTCATCCTCTTTTTTGTGTGGTATCCAAAACTCAATAATACTGATTACATATTTTAAATAAATTATATATTATATATTTTAGATAAATTATTCTATGATAGACTTTCCTAAAATTATTATTATTATTATGTAAACCATACCGATAACATTTCAAGGTAATTAAGAAATCCTGAGAAAATTGGTCTCAAAACCTTTAATACTTGAAAAGTTAAGTAGACAATTCTTTAATAAAACATTATTTCTCTAACTTATTAGTTTTTATATAATGGAAATTATTTTGGTATTAGATGTAATTAAAAGTAAAACATTTTTTAAACAATTAAATTTCTTCCTTTTCACCTTAATATTGTTGATTCCAACTTCAATGATGTATTAACATAACTAATACGATAGGAAAAGACTAACACAAAGTAGCATAATTTTGTTGGATAGTAGATTAAATTTTAAGAATCAATTTTATTGATCAAATTTGATTAAGTTTAAAAATTTTAATAATCAAATTTAGATTATATAAAAAACTAAAAGTTTGTACCAAACTAAATATTTTCAAATAACTTATAATTTATCATTCAATAATTACATTAGAATAATTAATATTTATATAAATATTATAATGTGTAGATATTATTATTATTATTATTATTATTATTATTATTATTATTATTATTATTATTATAAATTAATATGTTTATTTTCTTTATTTTTATTTTATTTATAATATTATTATAATTCATGTTTTTATTTTAAAATCTAATTTTTTTAATAAACAATTCAATTTTTATTTATATTTTGATAATTACTAAAATTTTTTGAAATATATGAGCTTAAGAGCTTGACTAAAAATTTAAAGTTTTTTAAAAAATCTAATATGAATTTAAAAATGAAACCAAATTTATATGTTGATTTAAGAATAAGTTTAGCATTAAAATATATAGATTAAACTTTAATCAACCCAACATAGCTTAACTTACGTATAGTTCTAATTGAATTTACAATAAAATTTTAATAAATTTATAAGGAATATATTTTTTATTTTTGTTTTTAATTTGATAAAATCATCACATCAAACCAATATAAAATTTTATATAAAATGTTGAGTTTTTTGTTTTTCTTAAGATTATTCTTACCATATCGAAAAGAATTTTCTTTTACATCCTTAAATTTTCTTTTGAGTTATAAAAAGATTCTCATGTAAACATAATCCGCTATAAGGTTCTTTAATTTATCATCCCATTCATTCATCAATGCTCTCTCATCTTATCCTTCCAGATTCCTTAAACCACCATTCCTCATTGTTACTTGTCTATGTCCTCAGCTCAGTGTATTGCTTTTTGTTTTCTGCTTCTTATTCTTCAACCTTCTCCTACGCACCATATTTGTTTCTTGTTTCCTGCTCGAATACCAATTCGTCTGTGCTAACCTTAAGGACATTTTTGAAATTAGCTTACTCGCTTCAAATCTTGCCTTTAACCATTTCCGTTCTTAGTAACAACTCTTTCCTCATTTTATCTGTCAAAGCTTCTTCCTCTCTGCAATATGGAAAAAGCAAATAATAAGGCCAACATGAATCCAAAGAAACCTAATGAGATGAAATTTCCACCCTTACCTTTTACAAGGGGTAATGCAAACTCCTCAAACCTCTAAACTCAGAGAAAATCTCCGACTTCAAAGATTATAGCCATGAATGAAAAATAATAGTAAGAGAAAAGGATGAAAATACACTCTAATTGTTTTTACAATTCTGGACACCTGTTATTAACTTAGAAAGAAATCAAAAATAAAAGTATACCTTTATGGGTCAAATTTCACAACATTCCTTTGCAATATTGGTTAACCAAAGGGTTAAGATCTTTAGCTAGATTTATTGGTAAACCACTGTACATGGATGAAACTATTGCAAAAAGGAAAAGAATAAGCTATGCTAGAATTTGTATTAGTGTTGAACTCAATAAACTATTTCTAGAAATAGTCACAATAATGAAGCTTAGCGAAGATGGTGAACTTGTTGAAGATCTAATCCTTGTTTTATACAGTTTAAGGCCAACAATAAAATAGAAAAGGAAAATGTGGAGACCTATAGGCAGGAATTTTACAAAAGGGAACTTTGAAGAACTTATGTCATTAGATGGAAAACAAGGGAAAAGATCTATTTAAACTCAAAATAGCCCATCAGATAAAGGTAAAGGAACTATTACCATGGATGTTTCTGATGCTTCTTAAAGACAAGGAAAAATGATGAGATCAAGGGTTTAAAAAAATATAATTAAGCTCCACTCATTAAAGAAAATATCATCTCCACTGAGTAGTCGATAGAGGAAGGAGAGAGTAAGGTAAACTCCAATAAAAATGATAAAACAGAGTTTAAATTTAATGAAGTCCAAAGCGGTAGGAATAAAAAAAAAGAAGAGAAGCAAATCAAAGGGTGCAAAACCCGTCAGCTTTGGATAATGTCAATTGTAGCTTAGAGATTTAGTTAGAAATTTTGTCCTAAAAAGCTTGATTTAGTTAGAAATTTTGTCCTAAAAACCAAGCCTATTTTGTTTGGCTTTTTGGAAACCAAAATTAAACAAAAGAATATCTTAGAGATGCAAACCAAAACAAATTCTTGCTCTCTTGGAACAGACCACCAGTTCCATCATTATGGACGCATTATTATAGCTTATGCGTCAAGCAAAGTAAAGTTCAGACTAATTGGTTCTAATGGTCAAATGATGCATATGATTGTAACTATTCTATAAGGTAACTATACCATATCAGTGACTATTATGTATGGTTCCAACTATAACTTCCATAAAAAAGCATTATGGCATAATTTGGAATCCATTCATAGTATAATTCAAGGCCGCTAGATTATACTTGGTGATTTTAACAACGTACTAAATATGGTTCAACATTATTTCACTAGAAATTTCAAAGATTATACTTAGAAAATAAACACCTTTGATATACAAATAGAAGGTAGTTTCTTTACTTGGTGCGGCAAACAAAACTCCAAATGGATGTCAAGGAAGAAGCTTGATTGCACCTTAGTGAACAAGGACTAGTTAGAGAAGTTCCCTAAAAGTAAAGCAATATTCGATGCCCCTAGAGTTTCAAGCCACTCCCTAATAATGCTAAAAGGTATGGATTGTTGTTGGAAGAGGAAGCGGAAATTATCAGTTGGGTTTATCATTTAAATTGTAAGGAATCTTTGCTTCACATTAGAAACATGAGTAGTAGCACTAGGATTAAGTCACCAAGTATTAGAGGGAAATTCAGTTAAGTTTAGTTCAGAACATACAAAATAGTTAGATGTACATTTCCTCTAAAATTTAGCCTTACATTTTAGATAATCTTTCTAATAGTGTCCTCTTTTCTTATAGAAATGACACATATTTGTCTTTTAGTCCTTCTTGTCAATATTAGTAGCAATTTGTATCACTTCAGTAGACACCTTTTTCTTAAATTTCTCGACCTTTGGCTTGTAAATCTTGTTAGCCCCTTGATCCATAAGGTTAATTGAACGAAAACCTACTCTTCATCCTTTTTCCTCTTAAATGAGTATATTTATTAATATTATGCTTATCTTGTAGCACCTCACTCTCGTATGACACGTACCCAACATCCTAAGTGATATCCGAGTACGTACCTTGCAAGGGTGTCATGCTAGAACGATCATCCAGTCAAAATTCATTACAAAACTTTTGTTTCTATAAACAATGTATACGGATGCGAAAATCATTAATCAAATCGGGCCTACTTTATTTAAAAAATATTTCCATTCACAAGTGTTACAATAACCATTTGGGCCCATTTTAGCTACAAAAGAAAACTTACAATCATAATTTCATTTTGTTACTAATTCAATCACATACACTGAATTCAATTTTTTTTCGGAACATAATTCAAAAATAAAATTACTAAAGACATAGATAGGTGCAAACTAGTCCCGACCCCTAACTCATGCTCATTTGCAGTGGCTGAACTCTAATTGGTCTAATTGGATAACTCCTCTGAACCTGAAAAGTTACGTTGTAATTTTTTATGAGTTTGCGAACTCAATGAGCAAACCATCATTGATGATTTCATCGGATTCATAAAAACAAATTACATATTTCACAACTAATCATGCAAAACATGTATATTCCATAAACTCACATTGTCATGGCACATCATTTAATTATTGCAAATCAGAACATATATAAACAAATACAGGTGTATATGAGACTCCACATTTGTTATTATTGTTGTGACCGAGTGCCTATCACATATCACATATACAAATACTAGCCCATTGAGCTTAGTCAGAAACATATATCACAGGGCATAGCTTGACATGTGGAATCATATACCACAGAGCAAAGCTCTACGTGCAAGCGTTTAATACTGACTACTCCGGTCATAACATCTTTATTTGAGCATGTATTTTATGAAATGCATCAATTCAAAATTTACATATGTCACAATAATTTATAAAGCATAGTCAGAATTTCATAATCATCGGACCTAAGTCCAGCATTCAACTTTTGTTGAGAATTTGCATAGCATAACACAATTAAAATTTCATAATCTTTGGAGGTAAGTCCGGTATTCAATTTTTGTTGAGAATTCACATTTCATACAAAATTATCAAACAAATCAGAGCACTCCAATACAATCCCAAATATTTACTCCTTGGACTTTAAATCTGAAATTCAGAAACAACTCGCAACAGTTCAATGAAGCTTAACAAATCAAATCAAATCAATCCTAGGAAATTCATCTAGGTTGACTCACAGTACGCTCCAAGAAGCTATTGTCTGGATGGTCCGACAATGCCCAACTGACATCCAATGTGTTCCTCTATAACATACACAACAAATTCACAAATATCACATTTTTGCACAAATGTACAAATATTCTTTTATGCACATCAATGTCTAGAAAGTAAGCACAATGCATGTTCAATGATAATTTCGGATATCTTAATTCTCATCATCAAATCGATCAGATATCAAAGCCCTCATTAATATCAGTTGTACTTATAATTTGGACAAAAATAAAACAATGTGAAATCAATTTCATAACCTAATTGACCACTTCAGATTTTCTAACCACATGATTTTAGGTCAACTTTACATAATTAATCTAATAGGATAAATGACAAAATTAGGCAACACTTCCTTCTGGAAAGTTGTCTCCAATGTATTAAGTTTCTAATGACTATAAGATCATCCATTTTGATTTAGTAATTTATGAGTTATGCTCACAATACCACAGACTGTGTATATTTGAACTTTTAGCTAGTACATGATCATAATCTCTAATTGTACAACCCATATCTTTCAACTCAAATATCTAAAAACTACAAACTTTATACCAATTTAAATATAAGATAATAAGCTACAACTTTTGTGAAAACATCTTTGTTTGATTCTGTCTATATCAATACAGTTTATTCAATAACAACAAGACTTGATTTCTATCTCTAGTAGTGCTACTGCCTAAGCCAAACTTACTTTCAAGCTCAATTTCAAGACCCTTAATGATAGAATTCAAATTCAATTGCTCTTAAAATTTATAGCTAAATGTCTCTATTTCAATTTAAAACAAGAATCATTTCATTTGGAAATCTATAGATCAAAATATAGCCAAAATGCAAAAGCATGTTCAGTAAAAACATTCCAGTTATCAATTCCAACATGCCTCAACATTTTCATCCTAACACCCCCTTTCAGGATAAATTTGCATGATCTTTATGACCAAAAAAATGGTGTATTTCAATAACACTTTCTCAAGAAAAATTTTCCATTATGTTTCTAGTTTCTAATAACACCAAAATTGTACAATTTGATTCAGTATATTGAAAGTTATATTCAAAAGAGTTCATATTGTTTTTAAACTGTAATAGAATTCCTAACTCTACTTCCAGCTAGATTTTGAAATGCTTAAAGATATAATTAACATTCTGCTTCTTCAATAAAGTTGTAGACATATGTCTCTATTTTAATATGAATGAGGAATCAACTCATTCATAAATACACAAATCAAGTTATAATCAGAATACCGAGACATGTTCAATGAAAGTTTTCCAGCTCCTAATATTCCAGCACACTTCCACATCAACATCTTATACAATCTTCCCTAATTCAATCATCATAAATTCTCTATCTGTAACGCCCCAAATTAGGGGTTAGAATATTAAAGGAATTTAGTACGAATTATGTTTGTTATTTGTTTATTAATATT
>JANTPM010000005.1:7081316-7097997 GCA_025434745.1 Erythroxylum divaricatum
GCTTACAGATCAATATCAGTTCATAAATAATGAACAGCAAATTAATGAAATATGCCTTTCTTTATTTATTCATAAAGTATGTACATAACTTTGTACAAAACGCGCTAAAGACGATTACCTTTAGGGCACTACTTTAACAGGTTGTGGAAAAAAAATTAGAGATCTTCACATCTTAGACATTCAGATACTGCAGCATGTAATAAGCGCCAATCTTTTAACCGCTATATGATTTTGAATGATGGGGACTACGTAGATGAAGAATTGCAAGCCTTTGTTGACTTGGGTCATGGGAATGAGGAGCAGGCTACTTTTACCTTTGAGGTTGGAGGCAGGAGTGGTCTTAAGGGACCAAGAAACCAAGATAGGAAACGAATCGTGAATAATAGGCCAAAAAGCCCTATTAGTTCTCTTTCATGAGCGAAGAATAAGGAGCCTATTGTTGTGAATGAAGGAGAAGGTAACCCACTATTTGGCCCCATTAGACGTCCCATTAGGCATAATGCTTGTGTCACCCAGCAGACTTTACCTCTAGAGCCTAATCTAGTTCAAAATGTTACTACACAATTTCGTTGGGCCTTCCAAAAGTCCTCTTCACCACCAAATTCCACTACAATTCTTTATAATGGCTCGAATAGTGATTGAGTTTTTGTTGTACAAAGTCACGAACCTTCGGACCCTAGACAACAAAAATTACAGGTTATTGAGATAAATTCTTCCTCTAAGTCTATGGTCCCCATACAAAATGATAAATCTGAGTTTTGTCCCATTGATGAAGGTATGGATGTTGATATGGTGCCAAGCAGTTTTGCTTGACAGTTGATTGCTCTTTCTATTCATGATATTATTTAATATTTAATAGCTTAAACATTTTATCTAGAACTGTCAGGGAGCGACTCATTTAGGTTTTGTTGCTTGTATGAAGGAACTAAAGAGAACTAGTAATGTAGATGTGTTAGTCATTACGAAACCTCATATTTCAAGAGGGAGGGTTAACAAGATTTCTTGGTCTCTTGGTTTTGAGAATATTACCAGGGTCGAGGCTTTTGGACTCTCCGGGGAAATTTGGTGCTTGTGGAATTATTCTAATGTTCAACTTTAGGTTTTGGTTTCCCACAAACAATTCATCTACTTCCTTGTATGTGATGCTCGCCAACAGGTGTGGTTCTTGACAACGATGTATACTAGCCCTCAGGCACCGGGGCTTACCTATTTTTGGAGGGAGATGACTTGTCTTAGTAATATTATCACTCTCCTATGGGTTCTTATCAGAGATTTTAATGATTATGCAGCACCTAATGAGAAGCAAGGTGGGAGTTTTTTTTAGCAGAGTAGCATGTTTCAGGAAAAATTAGGGTGATTATAACCCTATGGATCTTGGCTTTAAGGGTTCGCCTTTTACCTATTGTAAGCATAGTAATGGTGCTTTTTCAACTTTTGCGTGCCTTGGCAAGGCTCTTTGCAATGATGCTTAGAAATTTATGTTCTTGGAAGCTTCGATGTATCACTTACCTCGCACCCACCCTGACCATAATCCAGTTCTTTTGAAGTTGTATGGTTTTACAACTTCATCGGAGTTTACCTTGCTCTCTCCTTCCTCTATCGACTACTCAGTGGAGATGATATTTTCTTTAGTGAGCGGAGCTGAATTTTATTTTTTTGAACCCTCAATCTCATCATTTTTCCTTGTCTTTAAGAAGCATCAGAAACATCCATGATAATAATTCCTTTAGCTTTGTTTGATAGGCTATTTTGAGTTTAAATAGATCTTTTCCCTTGTTTTCCATCTAATGACATAACTTCTTCAAAATCCCCTTTTATAAAATTCCTGCCTGTAGATCTCCACATTTTCCTTTTCTATTTTATTGTTGGCCTCAAACTATAGAAAACAAGGATTAGATTTGCAACAAGTTCACAATTTTCACTAAGCTTCATTATTTTGACTATTTCTAGAAATAGTTTATTGAGTTCAACACTAATGCAAATTCTTGCATAGTTTATTCTTTTCATTTTTGCAATAGTTTCATCCATGTATAGTGGTTTACCAATAAAGCTAGCTAGAGATCTTAGCCCTTTGGTTGACCAATATTGCAAAGGAATGTTGTGAAATTTGACCCATAAAGGTATACTTTCATTTTTTATTTTTTCCAAGTTAATAACACGTGTCCAAAATTGTAAAAACAAATATATTATAAATGTGTCAGGGTAATATTCCATAATATTGTTAGGTTCACCTTGACTTTGAAATTTGAACAATATATGATTGTCTTCTAAAATAATTATCTTTTGCAAGCCCCTTTCTTTCCGTAAATTTAGTACTGTTGGAATCTAACCGTGATCGAATTACAGACACAGCGAAAAATAACTTTTTTTTCATAATTTTGAACAAATCATGATATTTGACTAAATTAGAATAATTCACAGAATGATTTAGAAATTGCACCTAGTTTTGAATCCTCTTAAAAAAAGGCCTTCGAGCTATGAAGAATTTGATAACTGTGGCATTCTAAAAGTTATCTGGAGATACGATCCCTTTCTCTTACTACTAATTTTTGTTCATGGCTATAATCTTTGACGTCGGAGATTTTCTCTGAGTTCAGATGTTTGAGGAGTTTGCATTGCCCCTTGTAAAAAGTAAGGGTGGAAATTTCATCTCATCAGGTTTCTTTGGATTCATGTTGGCCTTATTATCTGCTTTTTCCATATTGCAGAGAGAAGCAGTTTTGACAGGTAAAAGAAGGAAAGAGTTGTTAATAAGAACGGAAATGGTTAAAGGTAGGATTTAAAGGTAGTAAGTTGATTTGAGGAATGCCCTTAAGATTAGCACAAACGAATGGGTATTCGAATAGGAAACAAGAAGCAACTATGGTGGGTAGGAGAAGGTTGAAGAACAAGAAGCAAAAAGCAATACACTGAGATGAGGACATAGAAAAGTAACAATGAGGAATGGTGGTTTAAGGAATCCAGAAGGATAAGAAGAGAGAGCATTGATGAATGAATGGGATGATGGATTAAAGAACCTTATAGCAGATAATGTTTACATGAGAATCTTTTTATAACTCACACAAAAATTTGAGGATGTAAATGAAAATTCTTTTTGACATGGTAAAAAAAATCTTAGGAATAAGCTCGTATCTTTCAAAATTGTTTAGTAATTATCAAAATATAAACAGAAATTGAATTGTTTATTAAATAAAATTTAGACTTTAAAATAAACCATGAATTATTACAATATTATAAATAAAATAAATAAAATAAAATAAAATAAACATATCAATTTATAATAATAAGAATAATATCTACACATTATAATATTTATATAAATATTAATTATTTTAATGTAAAATATTTAGTTTGATATAAACTTTTAGCTTTTTATATAATCTAAATTTGATTATTAAAAATTTTAAACTTAATCAAATTTGATCAATAAAATTGATTCTTAAAATTTTATCTTTAATTTTTCAAATTAATCCGCTATCCAACAAAATTATGCTATTTTGTGTAAGTCTTTTCCTATCCTATTAGTTATGTTAATACATCACTGAAGCTGGAGTCAACAATATTATTGTGAAAAGGAAGAAATTTAATTGTTTTAAAAAATGTTTTTACTTTTAATTATATCTAATGTCAAAATAATTTCCATTATATAAAAATTAATAAGTTAGAGAAATAATATTTTATTAAAGTATAAGAAATAATATTTTATTAAAGTATCGTCTACTTAACTTTTCAAGTATTAAAATTTTTGAGACCAATTTTTTGAAGATTTCTTAATTACCTTAAAATGTTAGCGGTATAGTTTACATAATAATAATAATAATAATAATTTAAAGTAATTCTATCAATAGAACAATTTATCTAAAATATATAATATATAATTTATTAAATATTTCACCAGTTGTAAAGCAATCATACAACTCAAAGCATGCTTCATTTTCTTACACCAATAATGAAAGGTTCAATACGTGTTATATCATATACACATATATATTCAATCTCTTATATACTGTCTAGTATTCTTAAGATTCCTTCCACAACTCATATGTGTTTATCTATATTCAAAACAATTTAAACTAGTCATTAAAAATAAAAACTACTTGTTACCATAAATAGTAATAATAGCATTAGTGGATTATTGTACATATTGGTAAACCATTATATCATATTGATCGACCAATGTATTGCCAGCTACTCACCTACATAGTCAACCAAAATAATTAAAAGTCTAATGTAATGTAGCCTTATTTTCATTCCTCAGTTTATCTTAAATTTCCAAAGCTTCATTTTGACACCCAACTGACAGTAACACTAAATCACCGCACTCTACGAGTCAAGATTTTCTATCCAATTTTTCTGTCTCTACTTTATCCTATTAAATCTTAGTAATCTATTTATGTAAGATCCATATGAGACTTATATAAATGGATGACTGAGATTCAATATGACATAATAAGGACAGGAGAATTAGAAAGAAAATCCATCTCCGCATTCCACACAATTAAATCCCTATCAATCATATCGTCAAACGTCCTCCGTGCAATCTCAACACTCATTTCCCGCATAACACTTCACAAGACCAGCACCCACAACAACGTCAATTCTCGTACCCACTTCTAGCTGCACACCCATGAATCGAGACGTGATCTTCTGTGCCAGTAATCTTGACTCAACTCTCTTCCAGTTCATCTTAGCCATTAATTTATATGAGCACATAAATAAATGACAAGAATAAATTGGGACAGAACTGGGTCAGAATTGCTTAGACAGAAAATTTGAGGGCCCATGAACCGCCTCGCATTTCGTCAAGGCCTTAACTTTCTTGCAGGCCTTGAGAACAAAGCCGAAGACTAACAATAATAACACCTATAATAAATCTCGCGAGGCTAAAAAAGTCTAATAATAAGCAATTTTTGAAGGATAATATTTTTAAATAATCCAATATTATAATAAGAGGAACTAAATAATAATTTTTTTAGGGGTACTAAATAATAATTTTTAAAAGCACAAACTGAACTGAGAAAAAGAAGTAAAGTTACAAAGTTTCATCCTATAGGCTATAAGCCTACTCCCCTTTACTGGTTCACCATTTTCTTACCTTTTCGTCGGCGCCAAACAAGTCGACCAGAGTAAAAGGAAAAAGATTTCATTCCCTTTCAGGTGAGTCTCGGATTCACTTCTTTGTCTCTTCCCACAAGTTTTGGCCTTGTGAACTACTGTGTTGTCAGGAGTTTCGGTTCTTCAATCTGATTTCTGGTAACTCTTCTCTTTGGTATTTGCGCTGAAGGAGCATAAAAATGGATTCTTCCTGTTTTGGGTGGTTTACCTGCAAATCTGGTGTTTTTCTGCGTCCATTGCTGCATACTTCAAGTTGATGATTTTCTTAGGTGGAATAGTTCATAAAGAAGCGGTCTGTTTTCTTTTCTTTTTAAAATTTCTTTGGCTTGCATGAAGCCTTTGATTTAAGTGTACATTTGCGTTTATTTGATTATAAGACGTGAATTACGACGGTTAAAAGAACTGGTGTTCTAGTTGTGTGGGTAAACCTTTTTTTGTGTGTGCGCTTAATGGATTTCATTACCCAAAAGTCCCTCTTATATTGAGAAATTGGAATTTGGCACTACATTTCATGAACTGTTGATGCTACTACTTGTGTGTGAATTGATGGGTTAAACCCAACACAAGAAATTAGTTGTGGATGAATTTTTCTTTCTTTTTTTTTTCTTTATGTAACATCTTATTTTTATGCCACGCTCACTTTTGTAAGTAGGGGACTTGTGTCTATGCTCTGAATGTGTATGCTTGCTCTGAAAAGTTTGTGGCCTTCCTTGTAGAAGTTGTTGCTTCATCTGAAATTATTGTAGAACGGGTTTGTCTTCACTGAATGACATTTATGTTAAAGTTGCAGAAACAGTTTATGTTAGTCAACTGTCCTGCTTACTCAAGTCAGACGACTCTAAACCTTTTTCTAGAACTAGTTGTGTATGTCATTTGAGGTTCATGTATTAATTGTTATTATTTTATCATTTCGCTTTTTGCATAGATCATTTTCAGGGTTTTACCAGATGGATTGCAGTTCTGAAGAAGAGTCCGACATTAGTGAATCAGAGATTGATGACTACAAAGACAAACCCTATAATGACTTAAGAGCTGGAAAGTACACAGTGAAGACCACTAACGGCTTAAAATGCCCCTTCTGTGCTGGAAAAAAGAAGCAAGAGTACAAGTATAAGGATCTGCTTCAACATGCATCAGGAGTAGCCAAAGGTTCTGCTAACAGAAGTGCAAAGCAGAAGGCAAATCATTTTGCTTTGGCAAAGTATTTGGAAGTTGATCTACAAACTGAAACTGGTCACACTTCACAAAATGCTCTAATAGCTACAACTTCAGGGGAAATTAAAGAGCAGGCCAATCAGTATGTTTGGCCATGGATGGGAATCATAGTAAAAAAGGTTATTGAGCCAAGCAATGCCGCATTGCATGAAAGTGGATACTGGTTGGAAAAGTTTGCTAATTTCAAGCCTTTAGATGTTCATACAGTTTGGAATGAACATGACCATACAATATGGGGCATAGTCAAGTTTAATGAGGACTGGAATGGGTTAATGACAACATCAAACTTTGAGAAGTCCTTTGAAACTGTAAATCTTGGGAAAAGAGACTGGAAGGAAAGGCAATCCAATCCTGGATTGAGCACTTATGGATGGGGTGCACGTGCTGATGACTATACTGCTGAAGACCCAATAGGGGAATATCTACGTAAAGAAGGAAAGCTGAGAACAATTTCTGATATTGTCCAAGAAAAAAATGAGAGTAAAAGCACTATTGTGGCAAAGCTAGCAGACAAACTAGATCAGACTAATGAGAATCTGAGTGAGATATGGTATAAGTACAATGAGAAGAACATGTCTTTGAGTAGGATGCTTGAGGAGAAAGATAATCTACACCAAGCTTTCGTTGAAGGTTTGTCACTAAGTGTCTAAATTTATGTTTTGATTTGCATATATACTTGACTAATCTCAAATCACATATTCTTATCTTAACCAGAAGGATGTTTAGTGTTGTGTACTTACCCTAGGTCTTATTGGTTGTTCTCCCACTCAGCTATAAAACTTTCAATTAAATTTGCGTCTTGAGCCTTGACGGCATAGTGCAAGCTGTATCTTCTGCATTAATGCTTAGAGTTAGACATAAACGTTTACTTTCCTTTCTTGAATGAATTATTCTGGATATTGGAGAGAGTGGAGGATGATGATGGCTAGTTAATTTTTACTGGTTTCATGGCTCAAAAAGTTGACATTTCCAATTGTTTTGATGTAATGGATTTATGGTAAGAAAGCCATCTGGAAAATGGTTATCATTTGATATACGAGGGTTTTATCATTTCACAGAAACAAGGAAGATGCAGCGCCGTGCACGTGATAAGATTCATGGCATTTTGGAAGAGCAGGAGAAGCTGAATAATGACTTGGAGGCTAAAAAAAGGAAACTTGATCAGTGGAGCAAAGAATTGAACAGGCGTGAAGTACAAACAGAGCGTGATAGACAAAAACTTGAGGAAGAGAAGAAAAAGGTAACCTGTCTCACCAATTTATTTCGTATGAAGAATTGTTAACCATCCTGCACAAAGTTGGTTTGTGTCAGGATTGACTTATTTGAACTCTCGTAGTTCTCCTGCTGTGTTTTCATCAATAATAATTTCTAATTGCAGCTAGCTTCTGGTATGCTATTCAATTGTTAACTGATATATTATTATAATACTTATAATTCTTTTGGTTCGTAAAAATCAAATATTGGAAGTCTAATTCTGTAGGTCCAGTTGGTGGAGTTTAAATCAGTGAATAATCTGTAGTTAAAAAGTGCACACAGAACTTACCGTTTTCTATGTCCTTGTAGAATGACGTGAGACACAATTTGCTCCAGTTAGCATCAGTGGAGCAGAAAAAGGCTGATGAAAATGTTTTGAGACTGATTGAAGAACAAAAGGTCTGCTGCTTACTTTAAGTGCATGCTATTGTAGACCTAAGTGCCATACTTCCTTTATTGTTGATTACTGATGAGTTCATTGAAATTTTCAGATGGAGAAACAACAGGCCCTAGATAAGATACTTCAGTTAGAAAAGCAGTTGGATGCCAAACAGAAGGTGGAAATGGAAATTCAAGAGTTAACAGGCAAACTACAGGTGATGAAGCATCTTGGAGATCAAGATGATGCTGCAGTTCAAAAGAAGATCGAAATGATGAAAGCTGAGTTGAAGGAGAAAGTTGATGATTTGAGTGATATGGAATCTATGAATCAAGCTCTTATTGTCAAAGAGCGCCAGAGCAATGATGAGCTTCAACTAGCACGTAAAAAATTAATAGAGGTCTACTCTTTGTGTTTCCTTTTTTCCCTCAAACTTTGTGCTCCTATAAAATATGCATAGCTTTATCTATATGTGGAGTGTCGAAGATTATAGAACATCTATTCATTTAAAGTGATGATTGTCAGCAAGAGGGAGTAGATGACTCATATTGGATGAACGTGAAAATCAACTAAAATAACTATGAAAATAATAGAAAGAACTATTTAGGTAAAAAATACAAACGTAAGTCTTCAGAACACTCACTAGAAGATTCTTTATTTGGTGAATAACTGTTTGCCATATTTTGTTTGTAGATGTTGCCAAAGATGTTGGGTACCCGCTCACATGTTGAAATTAAACGAATGGGAGAACTTGATTCGAAGAAATTTATTGAGATATGCAAAAAAAGGTTTCCAGAAAAGGATGGAGATATTGAAGGCACCACGTTGTGTACCTTGTGGCAGGAGAAATTGAAGGATCCATTGTGGCATCCATATAAGATAATTAAGGATGAAGGGAGTTCAAAGGTATTATATTAGCTTTACTATCCTTAGGAGGTGTGCTGAATGGTTGGTAGTCACTTAGTACGCTGCATGATGCAGGAAATTGAAGTAGTGGATGAGGCAGACGAGAAGCTGCAAAATCTCAGGCAGGAATGGGGGGATGAGATATACATGGAAGTTTCAACTGCTTTATTAGAGTTAAATGAGTATAATCCAAGTGGAAGATACGTGGTTCCAGAGCTCTGGAACTCCAAAGAAGGAAGGAAAGCCACACTGAAAGAGGTGATCAATTACATATTCAGAAATATGAGGCTCAGCAAGCGGAAAAGACCTTCATCCTAAGGTACCCATTTTTAATATCTTGTTGAATACATTCTGGTGATTCATAGTAGTTCTGATGGTGCCCAGTAATTAATTTTGAAAGGAACCAACAAAATCTAAATATTCTGCTCAATTTGTCAATACAGCTGTCTAGTAAGAGCAATACATGTTAAGAGGTCTCTGCTTCCAGGATATTGGAAAATATTCTTTTATCTTCAAATTAGAAATCGGTGCTTGTCAGCATGCCATACTATGGACATTACTTCAGGCATTCACCACTTTCTTGTGCTCCATATTCCTTCATAGGGCATTTTACGTGGTTTTTACGTGAGTGCACATTTTTCTGACATTTATGAAAACGTCGTTATTGTGATTGCCAATGGAAATTACACATGCATGCAGAACAAATATAAATCATCACATGCATGTACATTCTGTGCTTGCATAACCATATAATATTAAGATCTAATTGCTAGGTGACTTTGGATCTGGAAGAAGAACAAGGAGAGGATTCCAAAGCGAGCTTCCTCTGTGGAGTCCTTGCAAAAACAGAAGCATCGTGTATAGAGTCTGTCATCAGTATGAAAAGCTCAGATGTTCCGTTATCATGTGTAGGTGAACAACTATTTTACAATGCATCCTGTGATGTCCTCTACTGAATTGGACTTTTGACCATTTCTCAACTTTCTTTTCCAAACGAGGACTCTTTTGGTTATTCTGTTTATGTGCTTCCACTTTCTCAATGGCATGATCTTTCTTTCTTCTCTATTGGCTACTTAAAAAGACTTCACTTAACAAGTGCCTGAATTTCAATACTAATCTACATAATAGCTCCTTTATACAAATAGTCTCTCGATACTCTTTCATTACTAGTCTATATGGTAGCTCCAAAACTATAAAAGTTTGCAACTTTTGAAGGAGTACAAACTCGACTAGCTTCTATCATCTTGTTCCCATTTTGATAGCCAAAGTCCAAACCGCTTAAAACACTAAATACCCAATAACTGGGGGATTACTACCACTCTAGGAAACATATTAAAAGTTTAAATTCTAATACGTACGAATTAAAGATTGTAAAGCAATATTTAGATTAAGAAATATGAATTATTTTGTCTAATCTATCATTTATATGTTAATAGGTTTAAAAAAGTCCACGTGGAGGAATCCCATCAAGTTGTACAGGAGGCTGACATTATGAAAACTACTAGAAAGTTCCAAGTACAAACAAAAGTATTCTCATTTTTGGATAGTTAAAATTAACAAATTCATGAAAATGAAAAACCTTTTTTCTCTTGGAAGATTTCAACAGAATTTTCTCTGTCTCTCTCTCTCCCTGTGTTGAGGAGGTGAGCAGGGAAAAGATTAACCAATAGCTGAATTTCCACTAAAACTTTCCCTTTAACAAATTCCAGAAAATTTCAGAAAATCTATATAAGAAAACAATTTTCTTTTTCTCTAGAAACAAACAAACAATTCCCGAGAAAAGAAAGAAGTTCAGTAAACAAATTCTTTGAATGTTTTCAATTCCTTCAAATAGTATAATGAATAAACTAGAATTAAAAATAAAAAAATCTCTTCCTTTATCTTCTCCTTTATAATTACACCATACCTTGGAGCCTCAGGGAGACAGAAAGAAGAAAGGGAACGCTCCTTCTCTCTCGTTTTGTTTCTGTCTCTCTCTCTCTAGATGTTCGCTTATCTCTCTAGAATTTGCTGGTCAAGATCTGATATTTGTTGCTTCCGATCTACCAAAGTTCAGGTCGGACGTTTGTTTCTTTTTCTTCTAATCTTTCTAATGTGTCTTTATTTAAATTTTCTTTTTCTGATTTTTTTCTGTTCTTATGCGAGTTTCATCAGATCTGCGTCTAGATTCTTTACATTTGTGTTCTGATTTGTAGTGGGTTATCTCTTCTTTTTTATTTTTGATATGGGTTTTCTCTTATATTGTGATTATGGATTAAAGTTTTGATCTTTTATTGCAGATTTGTTGATATCATATCAATCGGGTGGATTTCTTAGTGTTTGCTAAACTGACTATACGTTTGGATTGGAGACCTGGGGTTTCGTGATTTTGCTTTTTATTGCGGTGGGTTTCCTTCTGGTTTGTGTCCAAGGAATGTCGCTGTTGCCGAAAGGCGATTCAATTCAGATTCGGGAGGTGTGCAATGACAATATCGAGGAAGAATTCGCGCTTATCCGTGAAATTGTTGATGATTACCCTTACATTGCGATGGACACGGAGTTTCCAGGCATTGTCTTGCGTCCCGTTGGCAATTTTAAGAACAGCAGTGACTATCACTATAAAACCTTGAAGGAAAATGTGGATATGTTGAAGTTGATTCAGTTGGGTCTCACGTTTTCAGATGAGCAGGGGAATTTGCCTACTTGTGGAACTGACAAGTATTGCATTTGGCAATTCAATTTTCGAGAATTCAATGTGAATGAGGACGTTTTTGCTAATGATTCCATTGAGCTTTTGCGGCAAAGTGGGATTGACTTCAAGAAGAATAATGAAATGGGTATTGATGCAATGCGATTTGGTGAGCTTTTGATGTCTTCAGGGATCGTCTTGAATGACAGTGTGCATTGGGTGACGTTTCACAGTGGTTACGATTTTGGCTACTTGCTTAAGCTCTTGACGTGCAAGAACTTGCCAGAGACTCAAGCAGGGTTCTTTAATTTGATCAACATCTACTTCCCGACACTTTATGATATAAAGCACTTGATGAAGTTCTGCAATAGTCTTCATGGAGGGTTGAACAAACTCGCAGAGTTGTTGGAAGTGGAGAGAGTTGGCATATGCCATCAAGCGGGTTCAGATAGTTTACTCACGGCATGTACATTCAAGAAACTGAAAGATAATTTCTTTAGCGGCTCCTTGGAGAAATATGCTGGCGTATTGTATGGTTTAGGCGTTGAAAATGGACAGACTGCTCATTGATGGTGCAAAATAGAAATGAAACTGAAAAACAGAAAAAAAAAAACTAGAAAAATGTTAATCCAACTGTACCCGTTGCAATGCATCCACAGTTTGTTGTACAATTTTTGTCAACAAGTCTTTTAATTTTATGAATATTTTCTTCTTATTAGTTTCGTACTAGCTCAAACTATTTCTGTATTTTATGGTTTTTCCGTTGTTTTACACCTACTTCAAACAAATTGGCCTGCCATGGTATTGCAGTGGTACCTCAATCGCTGGTGGAGTCAGGATGTTATTGTTTGTGCAGTTCTTGACAAGAGCAACAGTTGTTTGACAGGAGCATCAGCAAAAAAAAAAAAAAAAACACACTTTCAGCTTTGAAAGTGAACTGTGTCGCTTCATGAACATGAATTGCGAAATTACATTTTTTTATTCATCTTTGGTTCGGAAGGTTGTTTCAAGCTGGTCAGCTGCTGCAGAAGTCTTGAACAGATATAGGACAATAGAGCATATGGGGAATTGGCGATTTCGCTACGTTCTCGAGCCAGCATCTTTTATGAGCCAAATAGTTTATATTCCTATAAACACAGTCTATAACAACTGGTTAACTTGTAGCATCTTTCCGGGGTTGAAAATGTGGAACATCTTATACCTACCTTTGTAGATGGTTAGTGGCGTCTTGTTCCTGAGTTGCCGCCTTAAAACAAGGATCGAGGTGTGAACTTTTGAAATATTGGAAGCAATCATTGCCGTTATGATGTTTGTCTGTATTGGTTAAGTAAGCCATGCGCCAAAAATTACGGTTTGAAATGTCAGTTTTGCACTTGAGTCACAATTTGCTCGGACAAGGGAAGAATCATCCTTAAGTCCTGTAATGTTAGTTAATACTTCCTCCTGTTTAAAACAAAAGTTGTTTTTTAATGATGCATAATTATTAAGAAAGTTAATGAAATGTTTGATATATCCTTATTAATTACATATTAAAGTGCCTTAAAAATATAATCTATGTAATCTGGATAATTAAGATGTGAGAGAAATTAAAGGGTAATTTTGGAAGTAAAATCATAAATATACATAAAAAGTCACAAATGACACTTGTTTTGAATAATTCAAATCTCTATAAAGCGAATTTTATTTTGGATAGGAGGGAGTAATTGATTATATTAGCTGATTTGATTATCTAATTATATTAATTATTAATTATTTAATATTTGATAAAATTAGTTGTTTAATATTAACTGTCTATGTGTAAAATGATTAGTGAAAGTATAATTTTAAAAATAAAATATTTTAAATTTGGTATTTATTTAAGAAATATATTTTAAATTTAAAATATCTTAAAATAAATAAAAGTATATTAAAATTAAATATTAAATATTAATTATAATTTATAATTTTATTTTATATAATATAAAATAAAATTATTCACACCTTAATTCATAAAATTAATTTATTTTTAAGTTTTATATAATATTTAATTATTATCAATAATAAATATAGAATAAAATTGACATTAGTTTTTTTTTTAAATTAAAATTAAAGATAAAAATTATAATAAAAATCAAAGCCTTATGCTGTTAGCGACGATGACCTTGATCGATCGTCAAACCCTCAAAAGGTCTTCAAAAGAAAGGGGTCATCGACACCACCACCACAACTGTAACGACGTTGAGGACATGGACGATTCACTTTATTAAAACCACGTCGATGGTAACCTTGCAACAGGTACAAAAAGCTACGCAGAGTTCAGGCCTGCATTGGAGAATAATATGGTGATATATGATGATGGAAGCGCAATGAGTACAGCCTCTTTGTAAAAATCTCGTCGACCTGGGATTCCTCACTCCAATATCTGCACTGTTTGTTCTACTTTCATTTACATTTTTCACCTGGTAAGAGGTCTCCTCTTTTAGCACAAAATATTGTATTAGCTATGAAGGTATAGTTAAATGCAATTTGCGTGAAGATGCAAATAACAAATGATTTTAAAGTATTATTGACTTGGAAGGTGTTCAGGATATTTTAAGGAAAGACGAGCAATGTTAACAAATTGGCCTTTGCAGGTTTATGGAAGGGCTTACTGCAGAACTTGCGGATCGGGGATGAGAGACAAGCCAGAAGGAAGAAAATGCTTTAAATGTTTAGGAAAAAGAATCAGCCAAATGTAGAGAAGAACATGGAAAAGACCGAGAGCAGAGAGTAAAGAGGGGCAATATGGATATAAATCAATCAGCTACCTTCAAACGCTCCAGTAACGGAGCTAGTGAAAAAATAGCTGATTAAGTTGAATCAACCAACTCAACTAGCTTCTTATCAAACAAATAACGAACTTATAGATATGGGTCAAATAATTAATTTAAATCAAACAGCTGAAAAGCTGTTAACCAAACACGGCGTTTATGTTACTTGAGACTTCCAAGAAATGACCTCGTAAAGAAGCTGTTCCCAAGAAGTGGATGCTCTTCACATTCATCGTGAAAAAATTAAATCCAGCATTATCCATGCCAAGCCACGTCTCTAATTGATTTATTATGGTGAGGTGACGCATATGTACCTGCAAAAGCACGTAACTGCATGATTTCGATAACATGGTATGTTAGATTTAACATCATAGAAGCAGCAGCTTTTGCAGTAAGAAAATACAGAAAAATTAGTGTGTGCTCACAAATTACCCCGTCTTAAATTTTTTTGTTGATGAGAGAAACATTTCTATGCAAACCTTTGGCTTTTATCGGATGCTAGCAAGAAAGCCGCAACTGCGTAGTCTCACAAAAATGGAAAGAAACAGCTGTGACAACCTTGCGCTGCAAATAAAATATTTAAGTTCTCCAATGTATGCGTGGGTTAAGATGATCAAATCAAGTAGTCACTCCTATCCATCCAAGGCATCCACCATTGCTGCATCACTGCATGCTGTGCTGAAAGATAAGTATGATCCAATGTTACCATGGGTGAAATCCCAACAATAATCAGTTTTAGTCGCCTGTAGATGCAACCCAACCATTCATCTGACTGCAACTAGATAAAATTGCAGAATTTTTGTTTCTAGCTACAACAACATCAAGTTTCATCTGCAAACTATTTCCATGACCCAATTTCACCAATAATCTCGACAAGAACAAAATCCACCTTTAAAATGATGAAATCGAATCCTATCTCGAACAATTATTTCCCTATTGAATGCTCCAGAAACATATTTTATAAATACATGGCAATCTGTACAGATTCTTAAATTCTTCACTATCCGCAGAGTTGTTCCCTCAGGAGTTTTTGCCAACCCAAAAGCTACTGCCAGCTTCTCGCTATGGCATGTGCTAGAAGTCGACACAAAGTCTTCAGAGCAGGATCCAGGCATGGTGAATAGAGACTCCTCCTTTACATAACCAAGAGAAATGGCCCTGTCTGTTACTTCCTTCAATTTCTCGTAAGTCACAGTCATATCAGGATGAGTAATATCATCAGCAGCAAACTTGTGAATTTGTTCGAAAACTTCAATCCAACTCCAGCCAGGAGTTGTCATTATTCCGTGGTGTTTTATTAGTTTTCTCATCCTTGCAAAACCTTGTGAGTCTTGTTGTCCAGCATATGTTGTAGCAAGTAATACGCAGTCCCCTGCATTCAATGCTCCAAGTTGGACAAGATGGCTCATTGCAATTTCCCCAACAGCCACATTTTTGTGAATTTTGCAGGAACCGAGAAGGATTCGCCATAATATCGGGTCGTCCTGGAAAGGACAACGAGAAATCATTTGAAGTGCATTTCCAAGTTTCCCAGCTCGTCCATACAGGTCCACCATGCATCCATAGTGCTTAATTCCAGGCTCAATATTGAACTTAGACCTCATTTGATCGAAATACTTGACACCCTGCTCAACTAAACCTTGATGACTACAGCCACACAACAAACCTAGAAACGTAACAGAAGTAGGAGTCACCCCTGCTCTTATCATCTGCTCAAACAAACACGTAGCCTCATCTCCAAACCCATGGACTCCAAACCCTGTAATCATGGAATTCCAAGTAAACACATCCCTTCCCATCCCATTAAATACAGAAAGCGCACCATCTAAGTTGCCACATTTAGCATACATATCAATAAGAGCATTTCCAACGTACATTTCCCTATCAAGCCCCTTCTCACAAGCAATCCTATGCAAGTGAACGCCCATACTCAAAGCACCCAAATGAGCACAAGAAGAAAGCAATCCAACAAGCGTATATCCATCAAGACCCTTATTTTCAGTCCTCAACTTATCATAAATTTCCAAAGCTTCATTGTGACACCCCAACTGACAATAACACGAAATCATCGCATTCCACACAATTAAATCCCTATCAACCATATCGTCAAACACTCTCCGCGCACTCTCAACACACTCATTTCCCGCATAACACTTCACAAGACCAGTACCCACAACAACGTCATTCTCGTACCCACTTCTAATCACGCACCCATGAACCTCCTCGCATTTCGTCAAGGCCTTAACTTTCTTACAGGCCTTGAGAACAAAGCTGAAAGTGAAAGTATCCGGTTTTGAGAGAGAAAAACAGAGCATCCTATTATAGAAGCCAAGGGTTTGGAAAGGAACAGAGCTC
>JANTPM010000005.1:7197096-7222218 GCA_025434745.1 Erythroxylum divaricatum
TCAAGGAATTTTTTTAAAATTATTATCTTATGCATTTAGCGAGGTTATTATTTTATCCCATTGGCCCAAGTCGGGACTGGAGAAAATTATTATTTAATCGAGGTTATTAATTTATCGAATATTCATTTATCGAGGTTTTACTGTATGACAAATTTGACTCTAGTTAAATTCCTCTTTTGAGGAGAAAGTTGGAGAGTTTATTTTAGATATTTCTTTGTGGGTGTGTTGGTGTATTGGAGATCGGGTGAGAGGAAAAATTGTGTGATTGTAAGAATTTTTTACATAGTGAATTTTCTTCTCGGTGTCTATGATTTTTCCTCTACTTTGGGAGTTTCCACGTAAATTTTTTTGTGTTGTTATTATTTCCCTATTTTATAATATTTTTGTTTATAAAATTTCCTTGGGTGTGGGTTTGGGAGGTCTAAATTCTCAACAATTAGTATCAGAGCCAAGGTGTGCTTTTTCTTGAAAATTCTAAGTATACTTTGTGGTCACAGTTTTGACTGATCTTTCACATCAAAAAAAGATTTTCTTGAGAAAGGTTCATTTAGTGTGGTGGAGCTTTGGTGTGGTAGTGTGGAGGAGCATGACTAGGAAAGTTCTGGCTGAGGAAAGACTTTGGTATTTAAATGTGTCCTTTGTGACCTATCCTTCTTTCCTGGGAACTTACCTGGTGTATTATTCATTTTTACGGTAAAATTCATCAAGACAGAAGAGCACAGGAAAAATGTTAGGAAGTAGGGCTTCGAATCTTCTTAGATTTGAGGTAAAGAATTTCGACGGGAGAATCAATTTTGACTTGTGGCAAGTGCAACATTTTGATTCAGTTAAGGTTACACAAGGCATTGAAAGGCAGACAAATCCCTGATATTACATTATTATTAGTGTTACTGACAAAATGGATAGTACGATCAAATCTAATATGAGCGATGAAGATTGGGAAGATCTGAATTTGAGAGCAGCAAGTAGGATACGATTGTGTTTGGCTAAAAATGTCCTTGCAAATGTGCATGGAATATCTACAGCAAAGAAGCACTGGGAAAGACTCGAGAAGTTGTATCAAACAAAAGGCGTCTCAAATTAGGTGTACCTAAAGGAGCAATTTCATACACTGCAGATGAGGGAAGGTACTACAATTTCAGATTATTTGAGTGTTCTCAATGGAATCGTCTCGGAACTGGAAGCAATTGGAGTTCATATAGATGATGAGGATTAAGCTTTGAGACTCATCTAGCCTCTTCTACGTTCATTTGAACACATGAAACCTATTTTGATTCATGCGAAGGAGAAGATAGTTTTTTTTCTGAAGTTACTGGAAAACTCTTTTTAGAAGATTGGGTGGTGAAAAAAATATTCCTCATGAAGACTCAGCTCTGGTGGTAGCTGGATATCGGAAGAACTCCATGAAGAAAAATATAGTATGCTGGATGTGTGAACAATTTGGGCATGTGAAGAAAAATTGTTAGAGAGGTGGAGCAGGTTCGGTAAGAGGCTCTGGATCAGTTAATGGAGAGGTTGACAATGTCGCTAACATTGTCTCCATGTATGATGATTTTGTTCTCTAAAAAAAGGAGAGGGCATGTACATCCTTATGGCATGCCACTAATCTCAAAGCTGCCATGATAGAGGATGTGTTACTGTTAGCGAATCCAAAAGTTTGCACACGGGCATTAGTTTGACATTAATGTAAGGTATGTGATGAAATTTATGTCGATGGCTGATGAACTTTCAGGAAAGCCAAACATGGGAGTTGCAACATAATTTTTCAGCAAGGTTATTTTCAACATATGCCGAAGTAAAAGGCTTGAAATTGGTTTATTCTGAGTGAATATGCTTCTATGGTGGATCATAATGCTGTGAAGCATGATAATTCTCTACATTGAGAGTTATGTTATTTTTAGGAGATCTTCATTAAGGCGGAGTGTGATTGTGGGATCAACCAAAGTCGTCAAGATGGAGATTGTTGAGTTTTGGCTCCTTTGTTTGTCCCATATTGGTTGGAAAAAACAATTAGGGTAAGATTCTTGCCTATATAAGGAAGTTGCTACCTCATTGGTTAATACATCAATACGAAGTCAATGATTTGTATGACAATTTTAACTCTAGTTAAATTTTGAGTATCTTCTGTGAGAATTTAAACCTCCCGAACCCACACCTAAAGATATTTTATAGATAAAAAATTAGAAAATAGAGAAATAATAACAACACAAGATAATGTATATAGAAACTCCTAAATCGAAGAAAAAACCACGGGCACTGAAAAGAAAATTCACTATATGAAAAATCCTTACAGTCACATAATTTTTCATCTCACTCAATCTCCCAATGCATCCATAAGAAAATACCAAAAACCAATTTCTAACTCTCACCTTGCAAGACAAATTTAACTAGAGTCAAATTTGTCATACATCGTTGACTTTATATTGGTGCTTTAACCAAGGAGGTAGCAACCTTCTTATATAAGCAAGAGTCTTGTCTCAATTGCTTTCCCCAACCAATATGGGATAAACAAAGGAGCCAAAACTCAACAATAAAGTTATTATTGAATTGGATGCGAAGAAGCAATTAATGATGGCTCGACTCTTCCTATTTTTGTTTAGTAATATGTGATTGTAAATCTCTATTAAATGAGATTGGAATAGCTAAATGTATTTTTGGGTTCAGTTCAGTCAATTATGCTGCTCATATCTTAGCTACAAGCGCATTATCACTTCCGGTCTTGAAGAGTGGTTTGAAATAACCCCTTCTTCTATTGTTGAAGTTCTAGATTTGGAGTAATAAAATTTCTATTATTTAGCCTTAAAAAAAACCTTGAGTTTGACATTAGCATAGTTCAGATTCGTTCCGAGTTCGGGTTTAAAACTTTTAGACCCAGCTAATTATAAAAACTTTGAGTTAAACAGACTCAAAATGAACAGGCTAAATCGGTTTTGTAGCCACCTGGCCTTCATTGATAGGCATGTCATCATCGCTATCAACCACTAAACTAAAATTACAATTATTGACTTCAAGTTTTCAACTATCCACAATAATTTGAATATATGTTGATTATCAGCTAGTCAAGGCCCACCCGCTAGAACAGAAGAGAAGTCGAACAGTAAGAGGAAGGTGGTGGAGCTTGCCATCTTCACAATGCCTAACGGTGCATTCATGTTCTTATTCAAACCCAACTCGAAGCTTGAGGATTCCTCTTCCTTGCATATATTTTGTTTAGAATTATGTATATATTAGGATAGAATATAGTCGTTACAAACATAGACGTCATTCATAGTCATAGGTCCAACGGTCTGACTTAGGATTCTAGTTTTAGATAACAAGAACAATTACTGACCTGAGACGAAGGAAAACGAAATTGTCGTTTTTACCAGTGGTCCCTCCTCCCTCACCTTCCCCTTCCCTCCCGCCGATGATTGTTTAAATGAAAAAAAAAAGTGCTTCCTTTACTCACTTTCCAACCTGTTTTTGTGCCCTCAAAAGCAGTCTTAACAGCCTTGAATGATTCATCAAGCTGGCATGGCATTGGCAACATCATTCTAATCACCCACCAGCACCTCTACTTCACATGTTTAATCAACTTCTTAATGTTCATTTCAACGTCAATGACTTTCGAAGCGGTGAAGTGAATTGGTGGGGACAGACAGACATAATGTGTTAAAATGGACCCAAGAAGAAGAGCAAGCAATGGGTCCCCTCCCCACGCATGAAACACCAGATGGAAAGAGCACAGTCTAAGCTAAGCTGCCTGTCTGATATCAGCTTTTGACACCTTAATCCTCAAACCTCCCCTTTCTCCAACTCTTTTATAACTCCACCTCTCTACATTCCATTATCATCAATCCCACGTTCTTCCCCCTAACCTCTGTCCCAAACTTATCATTTTTGATCAAGGATTACTAAAGAGCCCATCTTTTCCATGGCAGAAGAAGTTCCAAAGCCACCTCAAATGTTACAAGTCCCGCAAGTTGAAGAATTAGTTGTAGTAGCTGATGTTCCACAAGCTGAGAAATTAACAGTTCCTTCGCCACCAACAATGCCATTGGAGGAGAAAGAGGCCCCTCCCGTCCCCGATGATACTGAGGAAGACCCCATCAAGCCTAAGCAGCCACTTGCTGAGGCTCTTGAAACTGATCATCAGCTCTCCAAACCCAGTAGTGGAGATGTTGACGATAAGT
Organism: Erythroxylum divaricatum; assembly: GCA_025434745.1. NCBI lineage: Eukaryota > Viridiplantae > Streptophyta > Magnoliopsida > Malpighiales > Erythroxylaceae > Erythroxylum > Erythroxylum divaricatum. The sequence goes on from JANTPM010000005.1 coordinate 7,201,269, forward strand.
CAGTTGACTCTGGTTCTTTCAAAGAAGAGAGCTCTAGAGTTTCTGATCTTTCTGACTCTGAGAAAAAGGCTCTTCAGGACCTTAAACAACTAGTTCAAGATGCACTTAACAACCATGAATTTAGCTTCTCCTCAACTGCACCACCTACTATACCATCGACCAAAGAAGAAGAACACAAAAACACTGTGGTGGATGCAGAAGAAGAGGAGGCAAGCAAACAAACAACTGAAAAAGAAGAGACACTGCAGGAACCTGCAAAACCAGAGACTGAAGCTGACAAAGAAGAAAAGACTGAACTTGTGGACACCGAAGAACCAAAGGTTGCTACTTCTGGCAAATCTAATTATACTGCAGATGATGATGATGCCAAGACTGTGGAAGCCATTGAAGAGACCATCGTAGCCGTCTCCTCGTCTTCTTCCCCGCAAGAGCAGACTTCCTTTTCTGCAAAACAGCCAGACGAGAATGTTAATGCTGCTTCCTGCGAACCCATCAAAGAGGTAGAATCTGAACCTCCGGTAGTCACACCTGAGGAAGTATGCATCTGGGGTATAACTCTCCTTGCAGATGATAGGAGCGATGTGATTCTCTTGAAATTCCTTCGTGCGAGAGATTTCAAAGTGAAAGATGCCTTCACCATGCTCAAGAACACGGTTCGTTGGAGGAAGGAGTTTGGCATTGATGAATTGGTGGACCAAGACTTGGGTGATGATTTGGAGAAGGTGGTGTTCATGCATGGTTTCGATAAGGAAGGGCACCCTGTGTGCTACAACGTCTATGGAGAGTTTCAGGACAAGGAACTTTACCGGAAGACACTATCTGATGAAGACAAGAGGAAGACATTCTTAAGATGGAGAATTCAATTTCTGGAAAGGAGCATTAGGAAGTTGAATTTTTCTCCTGGTGGCATTTCCACCATTGTTCAGGTCAATGACCTAAAGAATTCTCCTGGTCCTACTAAGAGGGAACTTAGACAAGTTACCAGCCAAGCACTTCAGCTACTTCAAGACAACTATCCTGAATTTGTAGCAAAACAGGCAAGTATACGATGGTCTCATTTATTTTTTTTTTCCTTTAGTTTTTCTCTCAAATGAAGTCATGCTTGAATCACATTTCTGAATTTCGGGTTTTGATGGACTTGTTTCATTTCAGGTCTTCATCAATGTGCCATGGTGGTACCTGGCAGTGAATAGAATGATAAGTCCATTTTTGACTCAAAGAACAAGGAGCAAGTTTGTGTTTGCCGGTCCTTCCAAGTCGGCTGAGACCCTCTTGAGGTTATAACATAAAGCTAACTTTTGCTGCTTTCCTTTCTAATACGTACTTTCAACCATCAACTGGCATTTGACCAGGTATATAGTTGCTGAGCAAATACCGATCAAATATGGAGGATTGAGTAAAGATGGTGAATTTGGCACAACGGATGCTGTTACCGAGATTATTGTGAAACCAGCAGCAAAGCATATTGTTGAATTTCCAGTTACTGAGGTTAGTTTACTTTTCTGTCTGTAATATTTTTAGATGGTTTGTTATTTCAGTATTTCCTCAGAAGAATCCAAGAAAAGAAACCTTTTGAACATTTCTAGATTACTCCTGTGTTAGCATGTTCTGGTGGTTATTCTATGTGGAAGAAGAGCGTTTAGTCATGGCGAAATGATGACATATGTGCCCCCTGCTAGTTAGATTTCTGAATGCATGCGTAATCCATGCGTTAAAGCTGAAGGATGGGGCTGAAGCTATCCTATCCTAATACCATATAGAATATTACAAAATACTGCGGCTTTGATTCAAACACTAACACTTGATACAAGAAAAGGGGAAGGGAATTTTTTCTTACTATGGTATGGTTGCTTATCCTCGACTAGTATTTATTAACCTAAGATTATCTCATTGAGGCTAATTACTGTGCAGACATGCGTTCTAGCTTGGGAAGTGAGAGTTGTTGGATGGGGTGTGAGCTACGGAGCGGAATTTGTGCCTAGTGCTGAAGAAAGCTACACGGTTATAATTCAGAAGGCTAGAAAACTTGGTGCAACTGAAGAACCTGTGGTCTGCAACAGCTTTAAAATTGGTGAACCTGGTAAGGTTGTGCTCACCATTGACAATCCCACTTCTAAGAAGAAGAAGCTACTCTATCGCTTGAAAACCAAGCCTTCCAGCGACTGAATCAGCTCATTCTTTCATTGAAGGAGGTGGTGGACTGTGGGATTAAAACTTTATTACAAAATTTTTCAACAAGAGCATAACATTTTGAAATGAGTTACACCAGTGAGCCTTGAAATTTAATTAATTATATATTTATATATCTCTCAATGTAAATTCTTTGGTTTGATCCTTTGTTTCGTTAATTATATTGGAAATGGTATGTGAAAGCTTGTTGCTTTACTAATGAAAGCATATTTATCATTTTGTGAACTTGTTTGTGAGAAGTATGGTTTAACCTTTGAATGGTAACTTCAAGATGTGTGCTTTTCATGTCTGAAACTTGATGCCTTTTTTTGCTAAAAGTAGAGATATTTGAAGCAGAGATGATCAATAAAATGTAATTGTATTGTGCTTTCATTGCTCTATGCATGTGATTATATAATGCAGTAGTTCCTGCAAAGCTTAAGCGAAGATAAAAAGCGATTGTAATTGATTATATCGATAACGATAGTCCAGTGCTTTACCCCCTATTTATTAAAGAGGCTGTCGACAACGATTGCAAGGCCCAACAAAGGGTATCCAATGCAATTTGTAACAAAGGGCACTATGCTATGCCAGGGTCTGTTTGTTTTCTGGAACTTGCTGCATTAATTGCTTTGTTTATTTGACTAGGAAAAAGGAAACAAAGATGGTCCCAACTGAGTAACACGTTGATTGATTGATTGATCCATCTGCTTTGAAATTCTTGTCAAAAATGAAGTGACAAAAGAACATGCACTGATCTGCTGCCAAAGTCACAGCAGGAAAAAGAAATAAAGCGATGCGACCGAGGCATATAATATGCTGATGTGGTCGCTGGCAATGGCAGATATGGAAACAGCTCAAAAGCAACAGAGCAGCTGAGCTGAGCTGCACATTTCACCATCCCCAAAAGTCATTTCGTCAACTTTGTCTTCTCTTTTGTCCACAATTGGTACATGACCAAAAAAACGAAAGACTTTATTTAACTTTTTTTTTACATTAGGTATCTGGTTTAGTCGGACTAATCCTAATTTCTTAAGACCCCATCTTAAGAGTCCTAGAGGAGGTAAACCTGGAATCTCAAGATCCCTTAGGTTCTTACGTAGCCTATACACGTCTGCACATAAGGAGTCTTCACATACTCTAGATTGTTCAGCTGATGATTGATCACTGGCTCTCTCTGCTCAGCATCAGGTTCCCATCAGCCCTCAGGTTCCCTAGCAGCTCCAACTCCCACACTGCCATTGGAAGCGAGACGTCCATAATTGATCCGATCAAGAAGCTTTGCCCAGGGGGCTAAAGGATCATCAATAGGAACATGCCTATTTCCCCTCCTTTGGCGTGAATCGAACTCAAGACCTCCTTTGAGGGGAGAGTCTTAAGTGAAGAATCTGGACCAATTGGTCCACCTCTCGTTGTCTTTACTTAACTTCTTCTTATAACTACATTACGTTGGAAAGAAAGGTAGGAAATGAAACGGAAGGATGTGGCCAGCTTGTCTCGTATCCTCCCTGCAACAAAAAAGAGAAACTATCTACTACGTACAATTAAGATTAACTCAAATGTACGTGTTTCAAAGACATGTAATTGTCGGGAAGGTGATACAATAGTAAGAGAACGTCTGGACCACTCAATAGGGACGTTGTCATGGTCCTCCATGTTTCCAATGGCTACACTATCTGTCCTACAGTCAGCATCCTCTGATCATCTTCCAATATTCCTTTCCCTAGGCATGACGTTAAAGAGGTACATGCAAAAACGCTTTCGCTTTGAATCCAAATGGGTTATCAAAGATGAGTGTAAACAACTGGTCAGCAGAGAGTGGACGGAGGGTACACTTTCGTCTCTTCAAGATCGACTTAAGTGTTGCTCTCAGTACTTACAAGCTTGGGCACAATCACATCAACGGGTCTTCTATAACAGTCTTCGTGAAGTAAAACGTCAACTGACATTCTTCCGAAAACAATCCATTTTAGATATGGAATTACTGAGGGCTTCTGAGAAACAATGCGGTGATTTATTACTGAAGAATGAGGTTTATCGGAAGCAACATTCTAAGCAACATTGGTTAGCAGAGGGAGATTCGAATTCCAGATTCTTTCATATGATGGCGTTTCATAAAAGGAGGAAAAACATGATTTCTCGGACTTCAGAATAACAATGGCGAGTGGGTTGATTGGGATTCAGGATTGTCAGAACTCACAATGAACTATTACCAAGATCTTTTTACGCCTTCACATGGTGATCCAGGGTACTTCTACAATACGTTGAACCGAAGGTGACGCCTTCGCAGAATGCTTTATTATTGGCTCATATACTGAGGAGGAAATCCGTCAAGCCCTATTCTCCATGCACCCACAAAAGTCCCCGGGACCTAACGACTTCAATCCAGGTTTCTTTCAAACTTTTTGGGATATAGTGAGACCGGAGGTCACAACTGAGTGCTTAAAGTGCCTAAATGGAAACGCTTCGATGCCTGCACAGAACCAAACCAATGTGATTCTTATACCAAAAAAGAAAACCTCTGAGACAATGGCCGATCTGCGTCCCATCTCTTTGAGCAATGTCACTGATCGAGTTGTCTATAAGGCGATGGCGAATATATTAAAATTAATTCTGCCACAGGTCATTACCGATACCCAGAGTGCCTTCATCCCTAACTGACTGATTACAGATAACATAATCGTGGCTTATGAATTATTTCATACACTCAAACGAAAGACTCAAGGTCGTCTTGGTTTCTTGGCTCTCAAAATGGACATGAGCAAAGCATACGATAGAATTGAATGGACATACCTGAGGTTAATCATGCTGAAGTTGGGTTTTGATGAGTTATGGGTTACCAGAATTTTGAGGATAGTCACTTCTGTTTCATACTATTTTATACGTGGATCTGAAGAACATGGCCCTTTAATTCCTGGTAGGAGGTTAAGTCAAGGTGATTCCCTTTCACCATATCTTTTCATTATTTGTGCAGAAGGTCTATCAGCCATTTTATCTACATATCAAGCACAAGATCGTATTCACAGGGCTCTGGTTGCAAGAGGGGCCAGTCCGGTGTCTCACCTTTCCTTTGCTGATGATGTTTTTTTTCTTTACTCGTGCTACAAGAGAGGAGGCATTACAACTGAAAGAGTGTTTACATTTTTATGAGACAGCTTCAGCCCAAAAAATCAACCTCTCAAAATCGGGGGTGTCTTTTACTTCGAATATAGAAGCAACTATTCGCAGTTCAGTTTGTCAGATTTTTGGGCTTAATGAGCAGGAAGGTCATACTAGCTATTTGGGTATGCCATCTGTTATAGGACGAAATAAGAGACAAGTTTTTCAGTATATGGATGAAAAATTAACAAAGAGATTGCAGGGATGGAAAGCCAAATTATTATCAAAAGCCGGCAAGGATATTCTATTGAGAACAGTGGCAAAAGCAATGCCAAACTACATTATGTCCCTCTTTCTACTAGCGATAGACATATGTAAGGATTTGGAAACTTTAATGAATAGTTTCTTTTGGCACAATGGAGATAGGGATAACAATGGTATTAAGTGGCTTCGGTGGAGACGCCTTACTATTCCCAAGATTCATGGAGGCTTAGGTTGTCGCGACTTGCGACAATTTAACCTTGCATTATTAGCTAAACAAGGATGGAGATTGATTAAATATCCCAATTCCTTTGCCACAAAAATTCTGAAAGCCAGATACTTCCCAAACTCTGAGTTTTTCATAACCCCCCTTGGCAACAACCCGAGTCAGATTTGGCGAAGTATATGTCAAGCACGGCCTATCTTAATGCAGGGATGTCGACGACACATTGGTGATGGTGCTACCATCAATATATGGCGAGATCCCTGGTTGATGGATGATAGAGAACCTACTATTCAGACGAAATATTTAGTAGATCAAAACTTGAATATGGTTGTTGATCTCATGATAGGACGACAATGGAATGAACCGTTGATCCGCAACTCCTTTAGCTCACGAGATGCAGCGCTCATTCTACAAATTCCACTGGGTCTCTTGACTACTACGGATGATTGGGTATGGACAAAAAATAGGAAAGGTGAGTACCAAGTCAAAGATGGATACAGACTCAGCACTGAGATGGCTAATGAAAATTTTCTGGTTATTGGATTCCCATGGGAAAAGATCTGGAAAGTTCAAGTCCCAGGTAAAATACAGATTCTTATTTGGCATCTTCTACGCAATATTCTTCCATGCAAAACCACCTTGATAGGATGACATATGCTCTTGGATGATACATGTCCTATTTGCCTTAAGGGGTCAGAAATGATGTTACATGTTTTTTACAACTGCGATTTTGCGCAATCGGCTCGGTCACTTTCAAATGTGGGATGGCATGCTATTTCTTCTCTGCAGGAATGACTTAAGAGTGCGGTTACATCATTCTCACAATCACATTAGGAGGAGATTTTTATGATCATATGGAGTCTGTGGCTGTATCGAAATGATGTAGTGTGGTCGTCACGAGTTCAACCCCATCTTTACATACTAAGCCGAGCACGAACGACTCTCTCTGAATGGAAAGCAGCAAAGACGTCCACTGCTATCAACGTCACACGAACGCCACGCCCTCCAGTGCATTGGTAGCTCCATCTCCAAACCAATTTAAACGTAATGTTGACGTTGCTTTGTTGGAGGATGGGAATTATGGTCTTGGTATGGTTATCCGCAACTCTCAAGGGTGAAATTGTGCTGGTAAATTGCTGAAGCTTCCAGGTTGGAGAGACCCACAAATTGGCGAAGCACTTTGCTTTCAGGAAGCTTTGAGTTGGATCAAATCTTTATCTTTCTTCCCCATATGCGTGGAAACGGACTGTCATATTGTTTCACAATTTTTGGAATCTACGCATATTTTTTTCTCTTACTTCTCTGTGATTATTCAGGATTGTAAAGCTCTCCTTCATGAGCTATTGTCGGTCTCTTTTGTGTTTGTTAGAAAACCAGCGAATCAAGTTGCTCATACCATAGTCAGGGCGGCTAATTCTATGTCTAATTTCGAGTGGAGGGTATGCCCTCCTTTTTTTATATGGCGTTTTAACATTGGATTTCAATAATATACGCTGAGTGCATTTGTTATTGTTCAAAAAAAACCACATGAATATAGTGATAATATTTAGTTCCATAAATATTTTGTTACGATGTATTTCATTTATAATTCCAGTTTAGGACTTAAACCATCAACTATAGATATGAATTTGTAAATTCTCGAGACAATCTCTCAACTTGTCCTTAATATTAAGATCGAACTTGCTATAATTATCTAGTCAACTCTTTTAATTTCTAATTATATATATTATTATAAAAATGTACATTACATAAAATGGGATTTGATTAAGTAGCACTTTACCTCAGAAAAATGAAGACTATAGTTACTGATTAATTATAGTTGAAATAAATTTTAAATATTTATTTAATAAATTTGATATTCTTAATTAATGTTATAAAACTAAGAGTCTGTTTGTTTTTATTTATATTTTTAAATACAATAAAATATTTGTTTATTTGAGTTTATGATTTCTGCACTTAGTTTTAATTTCTTCTAGGTTTCAAAATTATAAAAATTATAAAAAGTGATTTTGGTTTTCTATTTCTTTTTATAATAAGATTCACTATCAAGTAATTATTTAATTATTTAATATTAATTATTAATAGTAATTACAAATAATTTAATTCAATATTATATATTTATTTATGTAATATTAATTATTAATAAGAATTATGAATAACTTAATGTGTGCTTTTATAATTAGTTGGATATTAAATTTTAAAAGTAAAATAATTTTAATTTAATAATTATTAATTGATATAATTTAAATTTAAAATACCTTCAAAATATATAAATGTTAAATAATTAAAAATAAATAAAAATTTATAAATAAAATTTATTTATTAAATTAATTATTTTAATAAAATATAACAATTTTCATTTATAATTTTTAATAAATACTATACAATTGATTAAAATTTTTATTTATTTATAAAATAATTTATATTTAATTTTTATATAATATGTAATTATTAGATATTAACAACCAAACAAATTTTTTATTTTTAATTGAAAAATATATGATAAAAGCAATAAACAAAAACTAAAAAATTACTGAAGAAAAAACATAATTGAAACTAAACATCCCTAAATAAAATTTTAAAATTTAAGTATAACTTATACTAATTATTATGATTATTATGAAATTCTAAATATTGATAAATGTTTTAAAATTAAAAAGTTAAGTGTTAGATTACAGCCATCAGAAGAAATTGCTTTACACTAAGGTGATAAAATGTGGGAATCTGTTAGGCCTTGGAGTTGGAGAGAAATCCTGGCACAAGCCCGACCAACTACAAATTGTTATAATTAAAATGTGCATATATGATAAGCTAAATATAGATGCCTCTTTTTGCATTAAATTAATAATTTTATATTTTGTGTTCTAGTTGGGAACAATTGGCCATCTTAATTTGTGGAGGATGCTAAGCACTTCCACGTTTGTTGAACTTAATTGAAAGAACAAAGTTAACACCATGCTTCATAGAGCTCTCGATTACACGTTCCAATATTAAAATATGAGAGGCCTAAACAGGAGGAGAATCCATAGGAGAGAAACCAGAATCATACTCGTGGAAAATGCCGATTTGAGGTTAATTTGGGGGAAGCTTGCAGCTGGCTTCTAAAAAAGCCGACCTATAGGACGTATAATACAACACTAATGCAATGATCTGCTTGCCATCTTCTTGAACAACTTCATCTTCTTTGAAAAGTGGAAACCATTTCTGGGGATGGAAGAGCCATGAGTGTGAACACGCCCTTGCCCAATTTGCAATGATTGCCATCTTCACCTGCCATTTATATGCAAACAAAGCAGTCACTAAATTTTAATGAAAATTAGGAGCCCTTAGCTGCCACTTTGTTGGTAGAAGCAGGACTAGAATGTTCAAAGGATTTACAAATGAATATTCATGCACTAGCTACGTCAAACTTCGTGTAAATTACTAGGCATCTAATATCAAAAGTGGAGGAGATAATTTTAAGTTATGGTTTAATTTCGGTTGACTTATGGAACAAATAAAAAATAAAGACGGTCCATAGGAAAGCCAGGAGCTCCCTTCAGTCCAATGGGCGGGCAAAGAATGTGGAAGGAGTTGCTCCCATGTCATGCACTTGGCCAAACTTAACATTACTGATTAGTTGACAAATGTTTAAGTATAGCCTAATTGCATGAAAAGGCAGCTCTTGCCACTTCTCGGCCCTCGGGATTGGAAAGAAAGGAGCTCCTAGTTTAAGTAGAGGAATAGGAGAATTTGATAGACCACTGCTTCCCCTCCTTCTTATTCGATCCCTTATATACAAGTTCATAACTTGAGAAATCTCGCTACAGGAATTGTCTCTATAAATCCTAGTCATTTCTGGAGGATGTGAACATGATTTGTACGGAGTTGGCAAACACGTACCTTCTTATAATTCTCATTCTGGACCTCATTAGGTGATGGATACCATTAATTAGCTTCTTGCAAATCACAGTACGCACTAGCTAGGTACAAGATGTACATCCAACTCTTTAGTTTTCTTCAATTATTCACCATCGCTTATAAATCCTGACTGGGGAACGTTGACATCATGGCATAAGAATTCTAAGAAATTGCTGCTCTCAAAATTTGAAGCCCTTCTCTTACGGACTTATGGAAACTTTCCAATTTGTACTATGAGCTGTAGGCTTGTCTTTCCAACTCGTAGTGTTTTAAGCCTCGCTAGAAGATAAAGAAATTACTTTGCTTGTCCAAAGTTGAAGACGCAACTTGGCTTTTTCTGTACATCTATGTTCTTCGTTTATAATGTTTAGGGACTTTGTTAAATATAAATTAATTCAAAAAGATGTTGCAACACGATATCCTCAGCCTCGTCATTTGCGTGTGTTGAGCTCATGATACTTCAGTAATTATTATTTTAGCTGTCTCAACTCTCAAGTCGCTCTTTGAATATATAAAAAGAAAAGGAAAGCAAATAATCTCATGATTAGCAAAAACCGCAATAAGGAAAACCCTTATGAGATTAAATATGTCTATCCCTTACATCTTATCAAATCCATAGATTTATATATGTATCTGTATGTGTTATGAAGACACAAAATTAAGGCTAATTTGTATATATATGCTTAATGAGCTTTTAAATGTTTAAGATTGACATAGACCTTCACTTGTATCATGAAAATGTACAACAAGCTATATGACTAAGAACAAAATAATTATCATTAATATGTACAAAAATATATTGTCATAATACATGAAATTTATATAAACATATCAAGGGCAAATATAGTGAGCCCTAACTAATAGTGTCTAAGGACTTTAGCAAAACCCATATTATACAAATGATCAACAAGCATGTACTCAGTTGTCAAATGTTCTACCTCGATGTCTCCTCCCTGTATTAATTCCTTTATGATCAAATATTTGATCTCTAAATGCTTAAACCTCGTGATGTTTTTATTGTTTTTATTTAACAATACAGTAGAAAGATTATCACAATATAATTGAATGGTAGCCACTGAATCAACCACAAACAACTCAAAAATCACGTTTATGAGCCAAACTACCTATGAAGTAGCCTCATAGTGTGCCAATAGTTGAGGAAGTTACTAATGTTTTCTTGACACTCTTTAATAATACTGTACCTTCTGCTATCATAAAAATGCTCCCTAATATGGACTTCCTATCATCTTGATATATAGAAAAATATAAATCCATATAACGTAAAAAGTCTAGACTGATGACTTTCTTGAATGTCAACATATAATCCTTAGTTCCCTTCAGATATCTCAACACTCATTTGGTTGCATTCTAAAGATTTATTCCTGAGTTAGCCAGATAGTTACCTAGTAGTGCAATAACAAATGCAATATCTAGTCTAATGCATAGCTGGGCATACATCAGGTTGCCTACTGCACTAGAATAAGGGACATTCTTCATAGTCTTTTTATCTTTATCATTCTTTAGACATTGTGCCAAAGATAATCTCTGACCATGAGAGATTGATGCTGCAACAGGTTGTCCCAATAAATATGAATACCTAAGACAAAAGATGCCTGACCAAGGTCCTTTATGTCAAAATGCTTGGCCAAAAGCTTTTTAACCTTATACAACATGGTCAACTCATTTGATGCGTGCAAGATGTCATCCACATATAAAAGTAGAACAATAACCTTGCTCCCCTTAATCTTGTAACTTTATTTTCGACAAAGCCAAATAAGGTAACAACCTCATCAAATTTTAGATACCATTGTTTATAGGCTTGTTTCAAACCATATATGCATTTCCTTAAGTTCCAAACCATGTTAACTTTTTTTTAATCCTAGAATCCTTCAGATTGTTCCATATAGACCTGTTCACAAAGGTCTCCATTTAGGAAAGCAATTTTGGCATCCTTATGATGTAGCTTCATATTATAATGATTCATTATTGTCATAATCACTCTAAATACATCCTTAAAGGATACAAGAGAAAAGGTAACATTAAAGTTAATACCTTCTCTTTGAGTGAACCCTCTAGCAACCAATCTGGCTTTGAACTGCTCAACTTTATCCTGATGTTTGGTCTTGTAAATCCATTTATAGCTTATATGTTTACAATTATGAAGTAAATACACAAGCTCTCATACCTTGTTATGATCCATGGATTGTATATAATCCCTCATTGTATTCCACCACAAATTTGCATGAGATCCAAAAATAAAAGTAACTAGATCTACTACATGTCTAATATCATAGTCTTATTCACCTAAATAGACTATATAATAAGATGAAATAACTTCTCTCACTCTAGTGAACATTTTAATTAAACTGGTTCAGTATGCTCTTGTACCTCAAGAACCTTAGTTTGTACATTTATGTTCCTATCCTTGTACTAGTATGGTACTGAGACCTGAACCCACTATTTTTGACTATACAAGTGATGGGTATGAAATAATTGAAGTAGAGCCAACGAATGATAATGACCACCCTCATCAAAATGAGATGGACCACTTTCATCACAAATATTATGCTCTAAAAATTTAGCCATTTGTGATTCTACTATTTTGGATCATTCATCTCTATAGTAAATTTTGTATCCCTTCAAATGGTCAAGATATCCTACAAAATAACAATGAGTGGAATGAGAAATCTATCTTATCTTTATAAGGATTATACTAATGTACCTCAGTAGGGCAGTCTCATACACAAAGATGAGTGAAGCTAGGCTTCCACCACTTCCAAATTTTAAAAAACGATTTTGAAATTGATTTGCTTGGGACTCTATTAAGTATATATAAGGCAGTCTTAATGACTTTACCCTACAGGTAATCAAGTAAACTAGTCCTACTTTGAATTAACCTCATCATATTCTTTAGGGTGCGATTATACCTTTTGACCACACCGTTTTGCTCAATACAACCTAATATAGTAAATTGAGTCACTATTCCACATATTTACTAAACGAATTATTTTCTTGTCCCAAAACCCCATGTTTGCCATAGTATTCACCTCCACGGTTAGATCTGACAATCTTAATAGACCCTTCCAATTGATTCTCAACTTCAGTCTTAAAGATCTTGAATTTTTCAAAAACTTCAAACTTTTCTTTAAGCAAATCCATAACAGAAATAGTCATAAATAAATGTCAGGAAATGTCTTAAATAACATAATGTAACTTTATAAGGTCCATATATATCCATATGTATGAGTTCTATTAAGCTAGAAGCATAAGTTGACCTCTTTTTCTTTATTTTGGTCAACTTACCCCTACAACAGTCAATATATGTTTTTATATCCACATAATCTAGAGTGGGGAGAATGGTATTCTTAACCAATCTCTCAACTTTATCTTTCAAAATGTGACCAACCTTTTTATGCCACTATATGACTTCTCTTTTATTAGGATTCCCTTTCTAATAACCTGTTCAACAATATATGAAGAAGCATACATCTCATTAAGTATATATATATATATATATGATAAAAAGGTAGTATGATTATGTTTTACATTGAAAGATAACTTTACAACAAAAGTTTTAATGAAAAATTATAACCTTTTTTTTCCAAAGAAAGAGATCAAATTCCATACGGTATGTAAAACATGTCATTTAATACAATATTGAACCATGTATCAATGTTCAAACAATCATCCCCTACAAAGATTACTTCAACTTCTCCATTAATACCCGCCATTACTTTTTCCTCCTCTCTATTCAACTTTCTCTTTTATATGAATCCCTAAATTATGGAAGTAATATGATTAGAAGCTTTATTATTTAGCCCCCAAGAACTTGATGGTGCTATAGTAAGATTAGACTTACAGATCATATATAAGTCATGGAATTAACGGATAGCTCTTGCCTTTCGTTCCAAGTTTTATACTTTTCACAATCTAGCTTCTTATATCCCTTCTTCTTATAGAAGAAACACCTCATACTCTTTACAACATCCCTAGGGACTTAGTAACACTAGATTGGCCATCATCTATATGTGGAGGAAATTTAGATTTCTTTCCTTTAAATTTATAGGCCATTATCTTTGCCTTCCCTTTATTACTATTAAAGTTGTATGAGCCATATTCTTCAACTTCTTTCTTCAGCAACACAACGGTTGATGTAGCGCCCCTTTACCGTAGGGTACGTGTCGGGACGCCTGTGGGTCGTATAATTATCATTAGGTTCTAGTACAAATTGAAAAGCCTAATCAATTTAGTATTATCTACAAACCTAAGAGATACTAACACCAAATACCTGTCGATGATGATCCACTTCCCCTTGATTATCTCACTAAATAGATATCGTCCCACATGCCAAAATAATGGAGTAGACTTCTCTTTTTCTCCCCCTTTGTTCTAGTTTTTATGACAACGCCCACTTTATAGAAGAAAAAAAAGAGTAAAGTCTATTTATCTCATCAAAAATTAGTTTCTTTAATAAACCATCAAAACCTACCACTTATGGGTCAATCAAAGAACTCTTTTTTTAATAGGCCACTACTTGTAAGAAAAACAGAGCTTACCCTTGCAAAACTCACAAAGTTAATATTTGAGATTTAGGGAGATACCCAAACAAAGAAGATCAAAGCCTTGTCGACGAGGGCTAGATTGAGTTAGCTCAGTTGGGAGCTGGACTTCAGGCTGCCAAGCATTTGTAATATCCTATAGTGATATTCTAAAATCATATTCTAGATTAAGGATAAAATTTATGCATATCATTACTCCAAATCCTTAGAAATTTGTTTGAAGAAGATATACCATTTGTATACTCCATTAAAATACTCGAGTTTCACAAAAGTTGAAGAGAGTTAAATTACTAGAGTTGGACGATTGTTAGTTCGATCATTAACTCTATTTGTCTACGGTGAAATGCTTCATTGTTATTATTGACTTTAAAAGAGGTTAAAATCTCACCTCATTCTTTTGTACCTTTAAACGAAATTTATGTACGGATAGCAAACTAGTGTCCAGCATCTACCGAAATACGACATGGAGAGTTCCATAGCTTATGTAGATATGCCTTTAGGCATGTATGCAATAACCTTCCTTGAAAGCATGTGTTTTTCAGAGTTTACAAACACCTTCTGCCTCCTGTCATGTACTCTACTTCTTAAGACAGTCATTGGAGTTGATTCCATCAACTATATGTACATGTGCTCCAATGACTCTAGTTAACTACACAACCAAGACCAACGATGGTTTTGAATCGAACCTGAAGATGGTTCAGTTCATTATCCTCTTCTGCCCCAATGGTTCGGTTCATTTTCTCAACATTCGCTTGGCCAAAATGGTCCAATATCAAACCATGTTTAGGCCTGCCATGTGTACAGCTAATGTTAGAAACCAGGAGGCAGCGAGGTCCATAAACGTTGTCCTTCCAGCCAAGCAGCATTCATCTGGTACGACAATTGTATGTTAAGGTACTTCATCTCGAACAACTTTGGACAAGCTGTGGAAAACTACTACTACTTGTGTAACCATCAACGCGCGAAGGCAACCGTAAGGTTCAGACGAAAGAAAATTCGATTATCTGGGAAGCTCATCAAAGAAGCTGTCACAAGCTCTACAACTTATATGAACCCGGATAGATAGAGGTAGGACGTTCTGTGAAGATTCAAGGGTTGTCTCAATGATCTAAGGATCTTTATGCCTCTGGTTGCAAGTTTTGTCTTTAATTTTTGAGTCATAAGCTTAGGAAATGGTGTCATAAAAATGCAGGATGTCGTTTACTTACAGCCAGCTGTTTTATTAGATTTGAAGTATACCCTTTTATGAACTCCTGATCTTTTAAAGATCTTTTGAAGCTCTTACCTTTGAATCTTTAAGATATGAGAAGGATAAGTGTACTTATTGTATTTAAATATCATAGGAAGATGTTCGTGATGCGTTTGTAATCTGAAATGAGGTAGAAACTATGAAGAAATCGAAAACTTTGTGGATGTTGGATGTTAGGGCTTTGGATTTTTAGGGAGAGAGATAAGAAGGAGAGATGACAGAGGAAGAGAGGGAGAATATTTGGCACAAAATCTGGATTCCTTCGACTGAGGAAATCCATCGCCATATAGCAATCTTTCCAACAAAATTCGGTTACAAATTATAGCTTGTTATCGGGAATCATTTCTGTTACACATTTTCCCTCTAACGTTGAAAACAACAGATGCTAACAGTGTGTGTGTACAGACTCTAGAAAGCGTAAAAATTAATGGACTCACATACTAACCCACTAACAAGGCCCAACCAACAAATGACCCAAACGTTTTATTTAAACCCAACGGGCAACGGTTACTTCACTACCAGTGCTATCAGTTCGTTCTTCCTTTGTTCCAATACATAAAGAGCAAAGGAACAAAGGCAACGACAGATGCAAAGGAAATCTAATTCAAGTTAGTGCTCTTCCTATTTTGTTTAAGACTCAAGATTATCTAGGAAAATGCTTTGTAACTGCGATTTATAGTATGCGATTCAAATTGGACAAACAGGTTGTCTAAAAGAAACGATGTATGTCACAATCAACGAACTGTCATTCACCAATGCAAAATTCAAGAGATTACAACAGTTTGGGAGCACAGTATTACACCTTCAATCATCCTGGAATTGGCACCAGACTTCTTTGCCCTGTAGGATTTTGTCCACAGCATCAACAGGAAGACCGACCATATCTAATGTCCTTTCCCACACTTCTTCAGCAATTGTCAAGTTTTCTGCTTTTTTGGATGGATTCACAAATCGACAGTCACATGAAACATAAGCACAAAGAGACCTCTCCTTGGTCTTCAGGGACCTACAGTAATCTGGAATTTGTGGATGGGTTGCTGCATAAAGTGCACTTCTCGCACCTTCTTGGGCAGTTAAAAGAAAATATGGAATCAAATGATAACCAACCTGCATTGGCTTAGGTAAATCCCTAATGACATTCGTATAAGCAACTCCAGGGGATACGCAGACTATACTAATGTCAATTTCTGGGGGTAACCATTGCTGTAGTATGCTGCTGAACATGATCTGCGCGAGCTTACTACTTGAATACGCCTTTGCACTTTTAAAGTTGTGTTGTTCCTTGGTAAAGTTCAAGTCATTTGGGTCAACAACACCCATGCAATGCATTATTGAGTTTACGTTAACAATTCTGCTTGGAGAGCTCTTTGCCAGGGATGGTAAAAGCAAGATAGAAAGCAATGCAGGACCTAAATGGTTTATTTGAATGTGTGATTCATAGCCATCTTTTGAGAACTTTATTGACTGTCCAATAGAAAAAATTCCTGCATTGTTGATAAGAACTTTTAAAGGTTTTGAACGCATATTCCATGCCTTAGCAAAGTCGACAACAGATTTCAGAGATAGAAGATCCAGCTCCATCACCTCCATACTCAGGTCAATGAATTCCCGCTGCCATTTCTGAATCAAATCTCAGGCCGCAGGTTTATTTCTAACTGCCATAACAACATGCGCCCTGGACAAAGCCAATTGCTTGGCTATTTCAAGCCCAATTCCACTAGTTGATCCAGTGACAATACATGTAACATCGTCGAGTGGAGGTAAAGGCAATGGATTTTTCAGATGCCTAGATTGTAGTCTTTGAATTAATATTTCGTAAGTCGCATACGACCACCCTCGGAGACTTTCCAACCACCATGGTCTTTCCTCCATCTTTAAAGCAAAAAAAGAGTATAAAAGACGAATTATACCTTCTTATACTGATGGACAAATTCACAGGTGTGTGTAATGGCTCACTTACTAAGAAAGCTTGTTCCTTGTTAGGTCGTCTGTCGCTTCCAGTGCAGAAAGATGGTCGTGCTCTGCGTCCTGTGAACCTTTTGTAATCCTATTAACCTCAACTCAATAGCTAAACATCATCAACAAGTTTCTGAAAGATAAAGAAGCACTAGGAAAAGGAAAGATTTGGGAAGTGATATATTCGTCTAATATGCAATTGCTTTGATGCATTCAAAGGTCCCAAATTCATTATAAATCAAATCCATAAAACAAAAATTCAAAATATTTTAACATTCATTTGTTCATGTCCGATCGATGGCATCAGAATAAGAAACAGACCAAGTAGAACATACTTACCGCAAACTAAAGATGCAGGTATCAGGAATTCTCAAAATCAGGCCGCTGAAGCAACGCAAGGATTTGCTTTCCAACTTTTCACCAAGTTCTCTCGTGAATCAAATACAAAAACCATTCTACAAAATCTAAACTTGCACGAAAATCTCTATACCTGCTCACAGATTCCATGGAAATGAAGACAACGCATAGAACAAGCCAAAAACATTATTGGAAGATGATCGGTCAACTGCGAACAAGCAAATATTAAAACATGTTAAAGATATATATAATGCATTAAATAGTCCCATAAGTCTGCGTACAAGCAAGAATTGTAATTCACAAGAAGTCCATAAAACAAGTTACGAATGAATAACACACCCGACTTGACTAGTTTTATCAGCCTCTGAGAATATAGAAACAGAACAATTTGGCTCTGGGATTTTGCCCTGGGACTGCTTCATAACACTAGGCGACTCGCTTAGATGACTTGCAAGTGAGAGTCCTCTTTGTCACAAGTCACAACACAACATGATATAGGTTCTTTCAATTTTGCCGACCAACAAAAAAAGAATAGAAAAACAGAAACGACGCATTGAAAACAGAAACGATGCATTGACTTCCTTGAGATCGGAGGTTGTTGGGTCGAACCATATTTCGTGATACGTACTACGAGTTAATTTTGAATAACTTAAGCCCCTCTAAACCCAAAAAGAAAATGTCCACGAGTTTCATGTAGAGATCCGCTGATCCACTAGCACGGAATCAGATATTGTTAATCAAGTATTGATTGATTAGGTTTAGAAGTATCCAACTTTATAATAAAAAGATATTGTTTCTAAAAAAAGATAAGTCAAAAATATAAACAAATAATTGTATAAAAAATAACAATAATATAAAATAAGAATAAAGAATCCAAAATTAAAAAATATAAAGATAAAGAAATATGAATAATATAAAATAAAGATAAAAATAAAAATAAAATAAGTAGGGAAATAAACAGACAAAAAATAAAACAAATAAATAAATAAAACATACAAGCAATTGAAAAAGAGAAGATAAAAATCAAAAGAAAAGACTCAAAAGACCTATGAAAAAAAGAACGACCTCTTTATGAAAAATCCTTTACTTGTATCCTTTTTCGTCAAAATTTTCTATTTAGGTTCAAGTCTTCGATAACTTCTAAAAGAGTCATATCATTCATAATTACCTCCTTCTCAATTTTTTTAGGTCTTTCTCTTTTTCTACTATAATTTTTAAGTATAATATTCTCACATCTTCTTATTGAAGCATTATGATGTTTTCTTTTAACTTATCCAAACTTTCTCAGCTTTGTTTTCCTTAATTTATCATCAATGTTAGTCACTGTTAAGTTATATCTTACCATTACATTCTTGACCTTATCACTTCTTGTAAAGTTACACATTTAAAAAAAACATCATCTCCACCACCATTAACTTATGACTATACACATGTTTAATAGGTCAAATCCTATAAAATATGATTGGCTTAAATATTAAATAATAGAATTTACCTTTTAGCTTGAGTGATCTTTTTTTCAAATAAATCTTATGATACACATTTCTATTTAAGTCACCCTGATTTGATACAGTAAATTATGTCTTCATTTATTTCACTATTGTTTTGGATGATGGCTCAAAGGTACTTAAAACAATCTTTTTACAGTATAACTTTTGAATCAATCTTTATCTCAACCTCTGATATCAAACCTACGACTTGAAAAGTTACACTCTAAGTACTCACTCTTAGTTTTGCTCAATTTAAATCCCTTTGACTTTATCGTATCTCTCCAAAGTTTTAGGTTGACATTAACACTCTCATTTATCTCATCCATTAAAATAATGTCATCAACAAATACACCAAAACACATCTCCTTGGATATTCATGATGAGTTCATCCAGTACTAATCCAAATTGGAAGGAGCTCAACGAAGAACCTTAGTGTAGCCTGATATTGATGGAGAAATGTTATGAATCTCCCCAGGTGGTCCTTACTCTAATCTTAAGACTTTCATACATTATCCCTAACAAATTGTATATAAGTTATAAAAAATCTCTTAATTTTTAAATACCTCCACATGACTTTTCTAGGTACCCTATCATAATCATTCTCTTAGTCAATAAAAATTATGTGTAGTTCTCGTTGTCTTTCTCTATAATATTTCATTGATCTTTTAAGAAGGTGTATAGCTTCGATCATGGACCTTCCTGTAACATGAAACTAAATTGGTTCTCTAAGATAGTGTACCACTTCTCATTCTCTTCTCAATCACCTTATCTCATATTTTTATGTTATGACTATGTAGTTTGATGTCTCTATAGTTATTACAATATTAGATGTCTCCTTTGTTTTTGTATAGATGAATTAGAGTACTAAGATCTCCACTCATTTTAGACATTTTGACGGACTTGAGAACCACATTAAAAAGTTTGGCTAATTCACAACTCTGTGGTAGCTTATTAGGTCTCACTGCTCACTCTTCATCTCCCTAAAAACTCGTTTAATTTATTCAAAAACTATTAAAGTTATGATATTTTTTATGATTCATAAATGTCAATTAAGACAAAATTAATAAAAAAAATAATATAATAAATCATTTTAAAATCTTCACAAATTATAACGATTTTTTACGAGATTTAAAAAATAAATGTTTTTAGTGAAATTCATCAATCTGGAGTATCTATATCGATTATTCTTTGTTTTAAAGTTAGAAATAAAACATCTGTGTAAAAATAAAACATTTGTGCAAAACAAATTTTCTAGTAAATTTTCCTTCAATCATCCCAAAAAAACTCATAAAATTAAAAGAGTTTACTATAATTAGTTTGAGCAAATTGTAAAATAAATGTACAATTTTTAATTACATTAAATGAAAATTATGAAGACCAAAGTAAATGCACTAAAAACATTTACAAGGCTTCTTTTTTTTCGGTTTTCTATATAACCAAAATCAAAATTTCAGGCTGATTTTTAACTGAAATTCTATGAACTTATTATTAAAACTCAAATCTCTAAACTTATACGCAATGTTTTAAAAATCGGACCGGACATTAAACCGATCGAAGGAAAGGTTTAAGATTTAGAGGTTCAACCGGCAGTGAACCGCTATAAAACCGGCATATAATAAATAAGAAGTAAAACTTATAAGAATAAGTAAAAATAAAATATATTATTGAAACAAAAATACATCAATGT
>JANTPM010000005.1:7235386-7248681 GCA_025434745.1 Erythroxylum divaricatum
CGGGTGGGAAAAGCCAGTTGCTGTAAGAAGCGGATCAGGAAATAAACATGACGGAAAAATCACAGTCTTCGCTGGAGTTGAAGAAGGTAGCGTGGATGCTGAGTTATACAGAAATATAGAAGAGGACAAATATAATCAAAATATACCTTTAACTAGAGGAAAGCGACAGAGCGAGGGCGGCGCTTGTACTTCTCCATAATCTGCTTATACAATATAAAGGTAGGGACCCATCGATTGACTATTGTGGTTTGGGCCGTTTGGCTTAAGATATATTTCTTTATTTTATCATTTATTATTTTTCAGAACAATGACTTATGTTATTTTCCATGTTAATAAAATATTTGAAAGGGGGGGCCATGGCCCCCCGTCCCTAAACGTGGCTCCGTCTCTGATTCTAAGACTTGTTATAATCATTTGAGTTGGGTTAGCTTTAGTAAAAGGGTAAGTTATGTTGAACTTTACTAGTTAAAATTTATAGTTAATTATAATTGTGTAAACCTAATTTATGAATAGAAAATATGTATTCCTTATTAGAATAGTATTGATTAATCAATAGTAAAACAAATACTATAGGCTTACGAGGATATAGGCACACCCAATTGATTGAATTTCGTTGAAATTGTTCTTATATTCTTATTGGTTCTTGCTTGTTGCTTAATTTGATATAAAATTTAATCTTATTGCATACCCTTTATTTCTTAACAAGTGGTACTAGAGCATCATTGAAGTAAGAATGACTTGGGTTCTAAAGTTTGAAATAGGGAAGTTCAATAAAATGGAGCATTTTAAACTAAAGCAATAGGTTTTTCTGTGCAACAATGCTTGATAAAGGAAATAAGTAGAAAAATATGGATGCGGTTAATTGGGAGGAGTTACAAACTTGAAGAACTGAAACCATTCAATTATGACTAGAAAATAAGGCTATATACTATGTCAAGAATATGCATTCCTTGTAGAGATATGGAAGAACTTAGAGAGTCGACTTATGTTATAATATCTCACATATAAGTTATATATGCTGTAGAAACTATATAATCTGAAGATGTAGGAGGGAACAAATTTGAAACATCATATTAATGCATTTAATCAAATAGTTAATGATCTGATCATATTTGATGTGAATATTATTGATGATGATAAATCGTTGATTATGCTTTATTCTTTACATTTTTATGAACATATTGTGACTATACTCGCAATTGGACATCATCATTGTGCTATTGGCTCATAATTATTAGAGACTCAATACTGATTAAAGCTCTCAAGTTGAAGAATTATACATGAAAGAAAATTAAGATTATAGAAGAAAGTAAGAGAAAGATGGCTCATATAAATATGGTTCCATATTTAAACCCAAAGGTGAAAAGGTAGTCTGATGCTATAAATGTGAACTAACTAGACATATCAGAAAGGACTATTTAATCAAGAAGGAGCAAAGGGACAAAACAAAAACTAATGATTTATTAAGATCGACTAATTTAGTATAGAGCAGAGACTCATATTACAATAATTAAAATATGCTTTGCATTCAAAGAGTCAATTACATGACTCATAAATTTGGATGTATTAGAATTACTTTACACAACATCAAATAAAGATTGGTTTGTATCATATGCATCTGAAAATTTTGATCTATTCATTTGAGGGATGATAAGACTTGTAAAATAAATAAGAATAGAATATGTCAAGATTAAGATGTTTGGTAGTGTGGTTGTGAGGTTAAGCATTTCTTAATATGTACCATATTTGAGAACTTTATCTTTTTGAAGATTTTACATACAAAATTTTTGGATATAAAATCGAAAGAGACAATATTAAAGGAACAAAGGATATGATGATTATAATGACAAGAACAAAATTGGTGTGCAACATTTACAGACTGAAAGGGAGTTTAAATGTAGGTGGTGAAGCTATAGTATTGGAGCCAATAGAAAATAGTATTGCATTATAACATATGTAGGTGGCTCATCTCAATGAGTGAGGGATGATGAAAATTCATAAGGGGAGCTTATTTAAGGGTGAAAAACATGAGAAATTAAACTTCTATCAGTTTAGTGCGTTTGGTAAAAAGTTTAGGCAACTTTCAAGGATGCATCATTTTAGGAGTGATCTTTATTATAGAAAGTGTATGGAAAAGATGTGTCAAGATTAGTAAAGCATAGTACTAAGGTGATGCAAGTGAAACTAAAATAATTTAAAACATAAACTAAAGGAATTAAGAATTCTAGTTTTAGAAATATAATAATGTCAAAAACTAAGTATTAAAGTATAATCGTGGATAGAGTGAGACAAACTAATAAGCTATCAAAGAGATATTGTATGATTAAAAATTTTCTCAAATTACTCATAATGGACCAATAAGGAAAAAAACCTATAAAAGTATAAATTGAGCTTAAGAAAACTTAAGTTTATTTCTTCCTTAAACTCTTTTCCTTATAGGTTACTATTCACTTTTAAATTTTGTCACTTATACCTTCACCGTGCAACCACCATTTTTGGTGAGCTAGGAATTTACAAAAAGCTCTTGATACGCTGTACCAATCCCATAAACTTATTTCATAAAAAACAACCTAAATTTGTAGGAATCACAACTGAAAATTTTGGTTCATTTAGGTAAGTCACCGATCTCCTAGTTCTGGTCATTTCTGGGCAAAACTAACATCACCATTGTGTCTAATGACTCGAAAAACATAGGAAAGGATAGGATCCTAACACTAATCGACCCATTTTATAAGTGAACATAAATGAGTTACCTTTGAGCTTCAATCCTTTGATTCTCACAAACTAGAAGGATTTTCGACACAATATCAGTGCCATTGGATTCCTGGAAGTAAGCTAGTCATTTCTGAATGGGTGGTGAAGAACATTGCCTCTTCGGCAGCAACGCGTGTATCCTACACTCCAGTGACGGTGGCCATTTTCTAACCAATCTAGAAATGATTGAAAATGTATTCTAACCAATCCAGAAATGATTGAAAATAATTTTAAAAATTATCAAATATTATGTGGATCAATTTTTGCAAAAGCAATGTATTGAAATTCTTCATAATTTGTGAGATAAAAAATTTGGAAAGGATTTTGTTCTTATAGAAATGCATAAAATTGATTAAATTGAGTTGTTGTTGATTAGAATTGATATTATTTAGATGTATTGAGTATAAATGAGGGTGCTTGAGTTATAAATTGGTATAAGTAAATTATGAATTTTGTGATGTAAATGTGGACTTAATTGGGCAAGGACATGTAGTATGAAAGTCCAAATTGAGTTGTGAGTATTGATAGATATAGAAGTGTATTGTTATTGTAAGAATGACCTCTTATTTCTAAAGGGGGATGGCTATTCTACAGGGAAAATTCTACAAAATTTTTAGTAGATTGCTTGTATAACATGACATCGTCGTTTTGGAATAGAAAATGGACCTCTTTAGTATTGAGTCATTGTCTTGTTCTTGAGATATCTAAAATTGGTCTAAGTTTTAAATCCTAATGATCATTTCTATTTTTCTTCTATAGATCAATCAGGAGTAGAACTTTGCACTTCGAGACACTAGGTTCAACACAAAAGAGTGCATTCTACATGTGAGTTAATATTTATGGTTATGAGCATGCGTTATAATTCATTTTAATATTCATCATGGAAATCACCATCATTATCATATGCACACATGGTACTCATATATATGGATTGACCTATGTATATTATATTTCTGTTGTGTAATGTTATGCTTGTCTTTATATGTAATGATGTAGATGATTGTTGTGGTATGAGCTACTTAGTGGGTGTCACTAGGCTATGTACACAGTGAGTCAATTGGTCAGGTAAGTATTTGTGTTAGTATTTGATCCATTGATGGATTCATTGATTAAGAAAAAACAAGGTTGGGGTAGTTCAGTCGAGCTTGCTCTTGGACGTCAACCAATATATGGTACTTGATATGGTGGCGTGATTGTGGCTGTTTAGTCGAGCTTGCTCTCAGATGACACTCATGTCATAGCAAAGTTGTAGCGGTTTGGTTGAGTGTGGCTCTCGAACAACAGTCTATTACATTGGATTAAGTGACCTGTGTGGAACAAAAGAGCCACTATGGCTATATTCTACAAGTAAGGGGTATATAATAGGGTCCTTCGTCAGTCCTCCATTATTATTTGTGGTTTTTGATTGTGATGATTATGTTAAAGGGTTTTGAGGAAGCCTTAGGAGAAATTGGACCATATATACATGAGCCCATATACAACTAAGACATCATATCTCAACTCAAAACCTTAAGACATTGGGTTATGAGCCATATCTTTGTATATAACTTATCCATATGTCTCTTTTCGATATGGGATGAATCCACTCGTGAATTTCCAATTTCTCCCCCTCATAAGTGGATTCATCTATATCGGATTAGTTTCCCCTCAACCCATAGCTTATGTGAAGCGATTTAAGTCACTCTGACCTAAATCTATGAATTTCTATTCATCAGACTTTGCCAACCTAGATCTGATACCAATGAAGGGTTTTGAGGGAGCCTAGGGAGAAATTAGACTGGATACAAATGAGCCCATACACAAATGGGACATCATATCTCAACCCAAAATCTTAAAGTACAAGGTTATGAATCCCATCTTTTTATATATCCCAATTTATCCATATGTCTCTTTTCGATATGAGATGACTCCACTTATGAATTTCCAACATATGTAACATGATATTGATATGGGAAATGCATACATGTTTATAAAAAAAAATCATCAAGTTGTGAATCTGCATTTATAGATATGATACACACACACACACACACACATTTGAAATCCTTAGGAGTGTATAACATAACCATAACATTAATTCACTCAGCAAGGTTTGAGTCCCTTCAACCATTTTTCAAAAGCTTCTTTTCAAATCTCTTGTAGCAGGATAATTAGTTAACCGCTGATAGAATCAACTAACAATTAATGTAATCCGTTATTTGCCAAACAGCCAACAGGGCCACAATCATTTTTCACCCCTTAATTTCTCAGCTACTGGAGTAAAACACTTCTCATATGAGTGTTTTTAAAAACAATTAATTGACTTTAATCCGTCAACTCAATCAACTGATTATCAAACATGATTATCAATTATTTGACATGATCAAACAAAATACCTCTTACTCTATCAAAAAATAGTTGATCACTAATTTTTCCAAACAAGGCCAATGTCTACTTTATTTAAGTTTAAACATATTATATCTTTACCATTAGCTATTGATTCAATTAAAGACATTTGTAAACTATTTATAAAGGATTATTCTACTTTGGTCAAGAATTTCTCGAATTAAGATTAATCGATAATTATAGAATATTCTCTCTAATTATTTTAGGGTGATAAATCATATATTGATCGTTTAATTACCTTCATATAGTCCATGATATATCTAATAGCAACCAACTTAATTACCTACAATTAAAATAGATCATAAATAGTATAAAAATATAGTAATCTCTATATAACTTTGAAGATCTTAAATTAATGAATCACTTATACAATCATTACAATGTAAATTTTTATAGACATACAATTAATATTCTAAATGAATTTCTAATATGAGATCAAATTAGTCAATTTGTTCTTAAACATGTACGCACATATTTATTTAAATATTTTCATACATTAGTTTATGAGATCAACTATTTTCTTCGTAGGGAAAAATATAACATATTTTAGATTTTTATATTATATTAATGACTAATGTTAATATAATAATAACTAGAAACAATTTAAAGATAATATATAAATAAATATGAAATTATTTACTATGTATATTTATCAATTAACTTTAAATATGTATAATATGCTTTTGAATTATTTAATCAATAAATTAAAACCTGCATAAACCAACACCACACACCACACCCCATTGACACTCTCACACCATAATTCTTCACATTTTTATTCACAATCTCACTGTTCCTCCGTGGCCAAACTGAGTTTCTGCTACCAAACCCACGAAGAAGAAGATAACAATGCATGCTGTGAGTCGAACTGACAACACGAAGCATGAGCACGAACTGCCGCACAACCGCAGTTAGTTTCCCACTTTTCTTGTCTATTTCTTACAGGGATAAAGGGGGTCTTCACCGGAGCATTGCAGGATTCGTTATGGCCAAGGAAGAAACCAAATTTTAGCATCAAAATAATATAATAAATAGTATTACGCTAAAAGTGTAAAAATATAACTTTATCCATCATCTTTTTAACATATTTCTTTTTTCTTCTCATAATTTGATTTATTTAAATATTTTATTAAGTAATTAATTGTAAATATATATTACTTTATACAAAATATATCACAATAAACATGTCATTGAGACATTTAAAATGATACTAATATTGAATATAATATTATATTTATTTTTAATTCTTATTTATAAGTGTTATAAATTTATTAATAAAATATATAAAGAATAAAAAGTAAATTTGAGATAAATGATACATAAATTTAAACTACAACATTGATTAAAAAAATTAAAACTCAATGAAAATACTTGAAATTACAATCATATTAAAATAAATTACAATTATAATCAAACTCGATATTAGAATCAAACTAAAATTACAACAATCAAATAAAGAAGCTCATTATGAACTTCGTTATATATTGATTGAACATTTTTTGGAACGATATGGTAATTCAGAGGATTAGAGGTTAAATATGCAATAAAAATATTATATTTGTATATGTTATTAATTTGTTGTTGTAATAATATTAATTATATTTGTTAAATAATATTATTTAATATAAAATATATATTAATTAATTAAAAATAATAATTTTATTTTAATCTTTATAAATAAATAAATAAAAATTATTGTATAAATATAAATTAATTTATTTAATAACTAAATTATTATGGTATATTCTTTAAAAATAATTTGGTGTAAAAAATTAACGCAGATCGGTTGGAATAATATTAAATCTAGTATCTTAAAATATTCTTTTTTATATCAAATTTGACGTAAAATTTTAATATTATGGTTGAAGATGACACAAGAACCGGACATTGTCTGCTAGCTCCAACTTATCCAAGCAACTTCCACCCATTGAATTGGTACAGAAAGTTGGAACCGTAAGAAAAGCAACTCAAACTCAAAGCTGTCCCGTCTCTTAATGGCTTCAACTTCTCTACTACCGAAAACCATCAGTCCATTTCTCAGCACCCCACGTTCGGTTCCTATTCATTTCACCAAACCATCACTCTTCAACACCTTGGACCATCTTCCATGCACCAGGAAGCCATGCATTCACACCTATGCAAAGAAGAAGAACCAATGGTTGGACCCTTTTGATGATGGTGAGGACCCAGACATGGAATATGGATCGCTCTTTGTGGATGGAAAGCAGGAGGAAGATCTAAGGCCACCTGATGACCCCGACAATCCATATGGGTTCTTGAAGTTCCCAATGGGCTACAATGTAGAGATTGCTTCTTTGGCCTCCAAAATTAGAGGTGATGTCAGGAGGTGCTGTTGCATAATTTCTGGTGGAGTTTATGAAAACTTGCTGTTCTTTCCTATCATTCAGCTGATCAAAGACAGGTAAAGTTTGTCTGGAACTTGGTGAATCTTCAATATTTTTGTTTGGAATTTTGTGTATTAGGATGTTTCTTGTGCTGTTCTCTTTTAAGGTATCCTGGTGTTCAAGTGGATATGGTGGCAGGAGAAAGGGGTAAGCAAACTTATGAGCTAAACAAGAATGTGAGGTGGGCTAATGTTTATGATCCTGATGATGAATGGCCCGAACCAGCAGACTATACTGACATGGTCGGATTACTTAAGGTTAGTGCGTATGCTCTACTATTGTCTTCGGTACTATAATCTATTTCTCTGTTATTTGGTACAAATGTATACACATTGCAGGCATTTAAGATGCTTTATATTTGAAGAACATGACTACTCCACTAGAAAATTATATGCTAGCTGTTACTTTCAGTTGCACTGATTCTTCAGATTATGCACATCATTTTTCTTAAATCATGAGCCGCTCTTTCAGGTGATTCCTCTCTTTATGTTTAATGTTTACGAATCCATATTATCAACCTGGGCTACGTTGTAATTGGTTCTGCCATGTGCTTGCAGAATAGGTACTATGATTTGATCTTGTCCACGAAATTGGCAGGGCTTGGCCATGCGGCATTCATGTTTATGACATCAGCTCGGGATAGAGTTAGCTATATTTATCCCAACGTAAATGCAGCTGGAGCAGGATTACTTCTATCAGAAACATTTACACCAGATGGCCTGAATTTGGCAGAAGGTGGTTATAACATGTAAGTTGATACAGAACACTGGCACATTTGCATTCTTAAAAGAAACAGTGCATGAGATACTACTTGACTGAAACTGTCTTTTACACCAAGAGACGTTCTACAATTCAAAGTTCTTAATTGTAATCTTTTCGCGGACTCCTGTCTCCTACTTAGCTGTCGGGAGGGTTTTCTTGTTTACTTTCTGCTTGTTGAAAAAGTGTGGTTTCTGAGGTTCACTTGAAAGGGACAGAGTACGATTTTCTTAAAGAAATTGGATTCCTTTGTTTTAGGTACCATCAGATGGCTGAGTGGTTAGGAAGGCCATTTCGCAATGTTCCAAGGCAGCCAGTGCCTCCCTTAAAAGTTTCGATTTCAAGAAAGTTGAAAGCCGTTGTGGAAGCAAAGTATAGAACAGCTGGTGCAGAGAAGGGGAAGTATATAGTATTTCATGGGATAGAATCAGATTCAAAAGCTTCCATGCAGTCTAGAGGAGATACTGATAGCTTGCTGCCACTTGAAAAATGGGCATATGTATTCGATGCTGTAAGGTATGGATCTTAGGGAAGGTATATTTGTAATGACTTGATTCTTCTGCAATTCTGATATCTTCAATAGTTGTCGTTGATAGCCCAAAGATGACTTCTTTTGAGTAATGTGCCTTGTCACTATGGTCCTTCAAGTACAAGGCATCCAAGTCATCGATTCTGAAACAACATTTCCTACTGAACCGTTTTTTCTGTTAATTTGTCAATAAAATTGGAATCTTCAGACATAAAATTGCTGATGTGTTGAAAACAGGGGATTTAAGCCTGTCTTTGTGATTCCTCACGAGAAAGAAAGGGAGAATGTGGAGGAAATTGTTGCAGAAGACATTAGCATTGTCTTCATCACTACTCCCGGACAGGTGTTTTGCTTCATTCTATTCACTTTCTGGCTTTTGACCTACCCCTCTTGTCCCTTTTCTACTAGTACCAAAAAAACTACAGAAAAGTGAAAATGAAGAAGATGATTTATTCTTTTTATGGAAATAACTGTACTTGAAGGATATATTACTCCTGAGGTGTGAACCGAATGTGATGAGGCAGTACACACACCCTAGTTATACTCTCTGCGAAAAACAACGTACCGTAGAGAAAGAGTTACTACAAGAGAACGTCTTGAATCATCTTTGATCTACTTGTTTCAGCTTGCTGCTCTTATTAATGACTCGGCTGGGGTCATATCTACAAACACAGCAGCTATCCAACTTGCAATTGCTCGAGAGAAACCTTGGTAACTTTTTTGCTAATTAACACCTCTTTCAGTGGCTCATTCTATGTTTTATGCCCTTTCTTTTTCTTCTTTGGGGTCCTTTACATTCCTTGTCTGCTCTTGAAATTACGTTTTTATATCATAGTTCTTCAGTTCTGTGGAATACAATATCAGAATGACGCATGCAATTTCTGTTCGTCCAACTCTAATTAGTGTTACGCTGATACTTTTGCAGCATTGCCCTGTTTAGCACTGAAGAGAAAGGAAAGCTTTTTATTCCTAATGCAGAAGAGAAAAACTGCACTATCGTCTCGTCTCAGACTGGGAAGCTGAAAGATATTGATGTGGGAGCTGTGGAGAATGCAATGCAAATTTTTGTCATGTCCCTTGCCCTGGTCTAGAAGATAAAGAGGATCATTTTCTGAAATTATGGTTTTAGTTTCATTCCTTCTGAGCCCCTCATCAACTTTGACTTCAACACTAAAAGTCCAAGTACCAGAGGTCCATATCATTTGTATAAGTGCCAATTTGTGAACTAGAACTTGACAATATGCAGAATGAATGAGGAAAATGAGTAATTCCAGATATCACTAAATATATTGGCTTTAGCAGCCTCAATTGCTTCATAAGGCGGAGTACTTTGAGCTGGTAAGGACCTCAGCATACAGTATTTACATTAAGTGGTGAAACCCTGGCTGCCATGGATGAACTCTCGTACATAAGCCGTCCGTTTCTAGAAGCAAATCCATTTTCACATATATATTGAACTTACTCAAGCTAATTATACAACCTACAACAATCATACTTTGAGTACAGCACAATGAACATGGCTGCACACGCTATAGCCTTACAGACACAACATAACAGAGGCATTTCGTGCAATAATCTACGATAGAAAGTATGGATAATCTATTGAATGGCCCATGAAGCTTCAGCCTTTTAGTGTTATTAATATGCGAATATCAAGGAACTGGCGTTACCAGTAATCTCAAAATTGGGGGGAAAAAGTTAACGCAGTACAAGGGAAAGGTGTCCAAAATTAAGCCTAGAACTAAAAGACTAGTAAAGGACCTTTCCATTGTCTATCCATCCATAGCATATTGTTAGTGGTTTGTAACATGTCAGTTCAAGAGAGAGGCTTTGCACGTGTGGCCAAATCCTCCTTTGATTCCAAATGTATCATGAATACATAGCCCAGAGACCACAAGAGAATGTATTGGATAGGCACCCAAGAAAGGCATGCAAAAAGACTCAAAATGCTTCCAACATACTGAGGATCTTTTATAACTCCAAAAGGAAATTCTGTGACCCAGGGTATGCTCTTCCCAAAACGTACACCATAGTAAGTACCTGATTCACCAAGCAATTGATATACCCTGCAAAATGAAACTTTTAGCACAAACTGCCGAATACAGAGATGGATGCAAAACCTTCACACAATATGCTAATGACTTTATCAAAGCAACAGTTCAAAGCTAAAATAGAAAGGTCTCTCAGGTCAGTTTGCAGGTTGGGAAATGGTTTAAGCAAGTCCACTTTTCACTAAGCTCCTAAGCTGGAAGGTAATTATTATCGGAATGCAAGTTAATGATCGCCCAATAATAGTTGAATGGGCTATGCTTAATGGTAGGTCAAGTTAATCAACAGAAAAGTAGCATGTGATACATCTTGCCTCTATAAATAGATGGACGTGTGAGAAACACAATCTAAAACAGACTACACATCTGAGTGCGCACTAGTTGAAATGGTTTAGCCAGAGTAGGAAGTAGGCCTCCAGTGGATTGAACGACTCAAAATGGAGGAACCGGGCCTTGAAAAAGAAATTCAGCATCACCTCATCGTACACTTGTTTAGCTGAAAATACAAGGCAACTTAGAAAAGAATCTATGAGGTCAGCCATAACTAATTAAGAATTCAAGCTTAGTTGAGATGAAGGAACACCCTGTGGAAGAATCAAAGTGCAAAAATTAAATGCAAAATCTGTCATTAAGAATTCGTAGCTTATATACATTAGTAGGCTAGGTTAGAGCAACAACCATTACTGCTTTATGAGTAAGCACGCTAAACATGAGAGGAAGATCTCTACAGCTTCTGGAGTGGATTGGGAAATCACGAATACAAAATCGATTTAACTCTACGATTGTTGAATCTTGAAGATGTAACCTGAGTCCCATCATTCGAATATGCAGGCTTTTCTGACTTAGAGATTAACAGAGGGGGCGGATATACAAGAACACACATACACATAAAGCACTACAGATTAAGACGACAACCAAGCATAACGAAAAGGAGTGATTTTTTATTTTTTTTTATAGTGCCCACCGTTAACTATGTGGGCTTTCAAATCAAAGACAAATATCACTGCAAAACTATGGAAAAGGGTCCCTATTCCAAAATACAATCCACCCAAAATCAATGTCAAACAAAATCCAACATGAACACTAGTAACCATTTGACACAATCATCACTGACCAACCATAAGCATAAGCGGGAAAAGGAAGCAAGCACAATTGACAAACCTGAAGTTGAGGAACTGGCCAAAGCCAAAGAGAGGCCAGAAGTAAAATGGTGGAGGCCAAGACAGAGAGGAGACAGAATACAGAGAAATTAACTGTAACAGTTTCAGAAAATGAGAGACGTATGCCATAACCTTACACGGGTCTCTCCCTCTCCCACAATGGTTAACCCACGTCTGTGGTCTTGTCCAAAGCCAGTAATAAAATGGGAATGGAAGCAATACCCCTATTGCCGCTAAAACACCCATTTTTATTCCCAAAGCTGTTGTCTTTCTGTTCAGCCGGAAAACGTTTGCAACCTTCGATTTTACAAATACCGCCGACGTTCCGGTTTTGCGTAACGGCGGCGACGCTTATAAGGCCTTCGTGGAAATGGTGGGCTTGGCCCTGAATCGATAAATTCTAGCAAAAGTCAAATGGGCTGTAAGATTCATGATGATGAAACCATGACATGGCTCGAGTCCTTTTCAAATTCAAACCACAAACCTAGTTACATGGGATTATGTTGGCAAACATCTGATGGTTGGATGCATTTTAAAATGATATCTCCTACAAAGTAACGTAATGGATAATGCAATCAAATTTATGTTAATACTAATTATACATATAATTTTTAATCTAAAGAATTTGCAACAATAATAACAACAAAAATATCTAATAAAAATCCCGCTAAAGTAGCAAAACTCGAGATTTGGGAAAATCCAGTAATATATAACCTTACCTCTAATTAGTATAGAGGTTGTTTTCAAATTATCAAAATGTATGAATCTAAAGAAGTTGCATGATATAATTTAGACTAGCTCACTTTCAACTTATTTGCAATATATTGCTCATATAATTCTTTTACTATGTAAATAAAAAATAAAGATTGAAGAATTATTCTAATAAAGGTTAATCGTTAAATTTTGATTTTTAATTAAATAGCTTATAAATTGCTATTTATACTCAAAAGTTTATTAAACTTTTATATAAATAACAATTATTACATTTTTGGATAAAATAAAGAAAGAGTCGTGACGACGCCCTCAAGGGGTGTGGCTCGATGGTTGAGAGTGGGGCTTGACTTTGGTTAGGTCCCAGGTTCGACTCCATGCTAGCCCCTCTTGTAAGAGTCTGGGGCAGCCGAGGTTTTACCTGTAGATGGAGAACTAGTTGAGCCCTCAATGATGAGGTGCGTCCATTTGGCCCGCCTGTGGGGTGGTGTGCCAGTTGGACCCTCAGAGAGGTGTGCCCGCTTGGCCCGCCTATGGGGTTTCC
>JANTPM010000005.1:7254629-7264871 GCA_025434745.1 Erythroxylum divaricatum
GGTTCGATTCCATGCTAGCTCCTCTTGTAAGAGCCTGAGGCAGCCGGGGTTTTACCTGTAGATGGAGAACTAGTTGGACCCTCAATGATGAGGTGCGCCCATTTGGCCCTCCTATGGAGTGGTGTGTCAGTTGGACCCTCAGAGAGGTGTGCCCGCTTGACCCGTCTATGAGATTTCCTCGAATCCAAAAAAAAAAAAGAGTCGTGACGACATCCTCGAAAAAATTTTTGTTAAATGCGAGATCTCAAGAGGTTCAATTTATACAACTTTATCCTTAACTAGCAAAAGGAAAGTATTTCTTATAAAGCTAATGGATCAATCTCCGTTGCTATATTAATTAGCTTCATCATTAATTATTCTTGTCAAATATGTGAAAGCATGAATAAAGGGATTACTTTCGTATCACTTCTAATAGGCTTATTCCGTTTCTCTTCGAGTATAACAATCACATAAATTCCACAACTCCCTCTCATATGCAAACATAAACAATTCAAAAGTGTGTGCTTTCAGTAATGGCAGTCGGATTTGATTCTCAATATCGTATCGGAACTGAGCTTCATCAAGAAAATGGTCAACAACCCAGAATATAATCGATTGCTCACATATGTGCTAAGGTCATACGCATGTTCTGAAGCTTAAACGTATATATTGCAGCACTAAGAGCAAGAAAACTATTAAACAGTAGTTGTGTAATACAAGCTAAGTTATAATTAAAAGGTTGTATCCATTGAGTCGATCCACTTTTGAGGCATAGCTATTGGTCGTGTGGACAGCATCAAGGCTGAGAAAGAACCTAAGATTATGCTAGACATGCAGACTGTATCTTTGTAGTGATGGAAAAGTAAAAAAAGACAATAGATGAAATCTCTAAAGCTGGAATGCACAACGTAATCAATCGTATATACACCTTCACCACATGGAATTTTGCTCTGTAATCTTCCTCTTCTTTGTTATCGTAACAATTCTGTTAATAAAGAAGAATATGTATTAAGACCATTTTTTGTTATCTCATACGAACATTCAGTATTCTCATTCACTTTTACATTTCCTTGCACCATATATTCTATCAGACGATGAAAACCTACACACACGAGCATGTTTTATTATATTGCAACACGAAACTTAAGATTCAAGTCAGTAGATATTCCTTGATGAACTTGTCCTGAAACATGTACTCATTCACTAATAGGCAGAGTTTGCAATATTTTGAAGGAAAGAAGCTTTTTAAATCTTTAAACTGTGGTGTATAAAATATGTAATTCTATCAATTTTAATTATTAATAAATTAAATTTGAAATTTTTATTTATATGCTCCTAAATTGACACTCAAATATACATATCATTTATAAATTAAAAAATAAGAAATTTTTATTTGAGAAAATTAAAATGCTCCTCACTTAAGCACTGACATCTCGAAACAAAAAATCATTAGTTCATCTTTAAATTTATAATACCTAACAGAAATTTAAATCCTTAATCGTTAAAAAAAACTCATATAATCAGATAGTAAAGTTTAGATTTTCCAAATCAAACATTTTTTCGTTATGGTATTGATGAAACTATAAGAAAGAATTGTTAGGTATCATAGGATTGCACTTTAATCTTATGCTCTTGTTGAGGTCTAACTAAGTTATTTTCCTACAAGTAACTTAAAAAATAAGAGATAATACTAGGATAAATATTATTTTCTCCTAAATATGTATAATGCAAGTAAGAAGATAATTGTTTCAAATCAAGCCTAGGTGCTTCTTGGGTAGATAGTAGGGATTTAGGTTTTCCTTCTCCTAAGTTTTTGAAAA
The DNA here is from genome assembly GCA_025434745.1 of Erythroxylum divaricatum. Lineage (NCBI taxonomy): Eukaryota > Viridiplantae > Streptophyta > Magnoliopsida > Malpighiales > Erythroxylaceae > Erythroxylum > Erythroxylum divaricatum. The sequence goes on from JANTPM010000005.1 coordinate 7,256,429, forward strand.
TATAGTTTTATAGCCCTCTCATTCTAGCCAAAAAGCATAATCAACAAGGTTAGAATCCTCTTCTTTCTCGTTAAATCCTAAAGCCAAACAAATTTTTTAAGGGGTCAATATAAGTAACTTTAGGAAAGTCATCATAGACAATAGCATTAATAATGTCCATCTTATAACAAGTATCATCAAGGGTAGGCCCTTTTAAAGGCTTTCAAATGATGAACTCCTTAGCTACATCAATTTCTACACCTCTATTATTCATAAATAGGTCTCCTTTGAATGATGGGAGCCTCAATATCTTACTTATATTTATTTCTTAAAAATTCGAAAGAAAATTGAATTTTCATACTTTAACAAATAGGTCTTCCACTGCCGTAATTGGGTACCTGAAGGAATTGTCAGCTAGTTAGAGTCATATTGTTGTAAGTTTGAGTTCTCTTATTCCAAACTTCCTGAAAAGAGATAAAGATATAAGATTAATACTTGTACCTAAATTACATAAGCATTTATAAATATTTAAAGTACCCAAATTATATGGATTCCTAAATCTTTTAACTTTAGAGGTAGGTTATATTTGTATAATCACACTAAACTCTTTAATTATATGTATCATAGCATACTCTTCAAGTTTTTTTTATTAGTGAAGATTTGTTTCAAAAAAATTTATGGGATGACATCTAGGCTACTACTTTAATAAATGGGATGTTAATAAGTAACTTCTTGAAGATATTTAGGAATATCTTAAAGTTGTTCTTATTTTTCCTCTTTTTCAACTCCTAATAATATCTTTGGTTGAGGGGAATAACTATTCCATTCCTCTCTTATTCCTGAAAATAACTTATTATTTTGTTTGGTTAAGAAAAAGACATAAAATAGACATTCCTTAGGTTTAGATATTCCTTCAATTTGTAGAATACCTGATGTAGTCTCTCGCCTGTCTTTATCTATTCCGAGCACGTCAGGAATAGATGTCATGAGTTGAGGACAAATTTATCCTTCTCTACCGAGAAAGAGACTCGTCCATCTTCCAACCTTGAAGCAATTCTCTTCTCCAAACCAACCTTCGATCATATATCCCTATCTTCTGGTTAAGTTAAAAATGTTCTTTCCTAACAAGTTTTGTCCCTCTCTTCAATCATCGCCACTTCTATTCAACTCGTTTGCAGTTTAAGGTTTGTTGTTTCCTTGTTTGATGCATGAGATAGATTGATCTCTTTTAACTTCATGATCTCTTATGGTTTCACCATTTGATGTACTAAAATTTATGGGTTTAATGCTTACTCTTCTTCTTTCTTGTGGTACTGAAATTTCTGGGTTTAATGCTTCTTATTCTTCTTTTTTATGATACTGAATTTCTGGGTTTAATGCCTCTTCTTCTTTCTTGCAGTATTGAAATTTATGGGTTTAATGCTTCTTCTTCTTCTTTTTTGCAGTATTGAATTTTTAGGCTTAATATTTCGTCTTCTTTTTTGTGATACTAAAAGTTTTGGTTTTGAGTTGTATTTTGTGTAGATGGCTATTGCGTAATTGCACTTTGAAATTACAGTACTGTTTAACACTCCTTCACAGAATGGAGTGGTTTTCTTTGCTGAAGAAAGTTTTGGTTTTGTCGCTTTGCTTGCTGGGCCTCTATAGCTGCAACCCTTGGTTTCCAAATCTCTCGTGTTCACTATGATCTCCATCTCTTAACCATCTCATTTCTCTCTTGAAAATTTTGAGTGTTCATTTGTGGAGGTTTTCTTATTTTCTCTCCAGAAGTGCATAGTATGAAGTTCCTGTCTCTAGAAAGCGGTAGTGTGGATAAGTCAAGATAGTGAAGTTTATGTGTATTAAATTGGTTACTTGTTTATTGGCACATCCTCATCTATTCTATTCCTAATAATAAGCATTTTATTCCTTATTTATTTTAACCGATGAACCAAACACTCTGTAAAGGAATGGAATAGGTGGAACATATGGTTTGACAGAGGATTATGATGTCTATTCTAGACCTATGCTGAATATAGATGAGACCATCACTGGTGTCATACTATTCACCAAGTTCAACCTTTGAATTTCAATCACCCCATCCTCTTCCTCAGGCTTTTATGACTTTTACACTTCATTTTCTTTAATGGTTGTAGGATTAACTGTTTTATCGCCCCCTTAATGTGATGGCTAACACTCTCTCTTTTGGATTTATCTCTATGTTAATATGAAGCTTACCTTGACATCTTTCACCTATTATCTTGGATAATTGGTTCATTTGCACCTTCAATTTGTGAATAGATGCAAAATTTGATTGCATCACCGTATCAGATCATCCCATATGAGACTTAAGTTTCCTTAAGTTATCTAATTCACATAGATGGAAGATATATATTGCTTGAGTATCATTTACATGAACTTGTCTTATAAAGATGGTAGTTATTGAAATTGAGGTCTTTATTAGTATAACTTAGGTAGTCCCATAAGTTTGCCTACTTTAGCTCCTTATTCCTTTTAAGAAAAATGAAGGCAATTTCTCTCTATAATTGTAAGTATTAGATAAAGGATCATTCTTAACAATTGGGCTTTCCTTATGAGCAATCAAATAGTTTGCATTTTCATAGTAATTTAAGGTAGGCTTCAAATGCATGTATATGTAAAAAGGAAATCCATAGATAACACACTAATAACATGTCTCCCTATTGTCCATGCCTTAATTTAACAATATTTTTATATGTTTAGAAATATCGGCAACTTGCAATGCCAAGTCTAAGGATACTTTAACCTTATAAAGAGAAGATTTTGATTTTCTCTTTACAACCTTAGTCGAAGAATTCTTGGATAAGGTTTCAATAATTTCTTTATCTTCCTTGGTAGTTTTTGTAGAGATATTACGTCTTACAGTAGTGTCAATCAAGGTCCGGTATGTGAGAGTAAGATTTTCATTAAAAAAATTGCATAACCAATTTTAAGGAATATTATAATATGGCATTGGAAATTATGCTCTATATCTTTCTTAAGCTTAATGGAATGTTTCTCCTTTTTTGTGACAAATTTTGCATCTGCATCTTAAGCTTAATGGTTTTATATAAAGGAAATAATCATAAAATAAATGAATTATATACTTGGTCTCAATTCTCAAAAGAGTCCAGATTAATCGAAAGCAGTCATACCCTTGCTTAATTTCTTATATAATAAGGGAAAGAAAAATCTCATACTCATCTTGTATTCAGTAAGATCATTCAAAGCACTGCTTATATTGAAAAATAAATTTCCTTAATGAAGGTGATAGTATCTTTCCTAGGTAATCCATTAAAAGTCAATAGCAAATGAAGATGAGTTTGTTTGACCTCATAATTCTATGCTCTTTGACTTAACCCGATACATGAAAGACTAACACTAATAACAAGCATTTAAATGTCCTATATATATACGAACTCAATGTTGTTTTCGCTCCCTAAAACCAATAACAACACTATTATTACCACCATCATGGTCAATGGCCCCATCATTGTTTTGATTTACAACTATCAATCTTATTCTTTTTATATTTTTTTATATGTATATTTGCTCAATTTTAGGATCAATAGCAAGTAGATCTTCCAATTTTACAATTTTAGATCTCTTACCTCTCATCAACTTCAAAACATTTGAGAGAACATAAAATTAAAAATAGTAATTAAAATAGTCCCATCAATAAAGACAAAAACTTGATCACGTAAATTTACAAGTGCACATAATCAAATTTAGTAAGTTTAAACATGGAGTATTTCAAATTATAGTTCCTAAAAAATAATTAATTTCTAAATTTGTTGATCCTAACAAAGAATTGAAATTAAATTAGATAAGATTTCATAAAAAGTAATAATTTAATAAACTAACAAAAGTAAGTTATAACTATAAAAAAATCAATATAATAAAATGATAAGGTTTTAGGGTTCATTTGTAAGCATTTTCAACTATTAAGTAATATTAATTATTAAGAATAAAATAGTGATTAATTTAAGATATCTATATCCTTTCTGAAGGTTACATTAGTATATCTAATTAAGCAATTCTCAATGCACCATTAACCTGTTTAAATTCATCAAAAAATAGTTAATTATTTTGCTAACACAATAGTATATGATGTCTCTTTCACTAAATCTAGAGTGTTTATTCTTACAATGTATGAATTATACTTCTCTTTTCAATAATTTATATAATTCCTAATATTAAATCTATAATAGCCAATTATAACTTAAGAATTAAGCTCAAAAAGAATAAATTCATCTTAAGCAATAGCTAATTTTGCATTAATAATTGAAATATCCGGAAGAAGTCACATCACTAATCCTAACAAGGGATTTAGTTGCTAAACATAATGTAATTGATATCCTGAAGCTTTAATTCATGCTCCATACCTTTTAAAAAATTGTTATCTGTCATATTAGTCTTTAATTATCACTTACAAGTCTATGAACCAACAATGAGAAAATATCATCTACCTTATATCAAACATTCTACAAAAATGTTAAATTACAAGCTAATTTGGCCCATATAAGCATTCAAAGTATGTACTTACCAATGTTGTTTGTGAATAATAAATATGTGTTGATAGGGACTTACAAAGGCTATTGAGGAGTTACTGCCTCAAGACGAGCATAAGATGTGTACTAAGCATATATATGATAATTGGAGAGAGAGAGTTGTTGACATCAAGATCCAGTTATGAAATGTTGTTAGATCAACATGAATCTAAAATTTGATGCCCAGTTACATAAATTGAAATAGATTGGATGTGTGAAGACAACATTTGAATGTTATAAGGAGATATGATGTAAGGCATTTTTAGAGCATAACAACAAAATAATTGAATTAATAATAGCATATATGAAATCTTTAATGGTTGGATTCTAAAAGTAAGATTGAAGCCAATCGTTAGCATTTTGAAATATATAAGAAAAATGGTGGATGAAGATAATACATCAAAAGAGGATATTTGCTTCAATGGCATTAGAACTTTACTCCTAGGATCATGTCTCATATTAAAGAGAACAAGCAAGAGAGTTTTAACTATTGATTGGTATAAGGTTGATGAGCATAAATTAGGGAATGGAACATATAGATTTTACATTAAGTTCCAAATTAAGACTTGTACATATAGCCACTAGTACTTGGCATAAATATTAAATTTTTTACTATATGCCAATTATCTAAATTTATAGCTGCAACTATATTGATACTGCATCATATTAAATTTTTTAGCATTAACTATATTTAGAAATGCTCTATTATGGATTAATTTATGCAGGAATATAAGTACTCCTTCTAACCTTTAAACGAAGAAAGATTTTTGTCATCATATGAAAGTAAAAAACCTTTGATAGTATGGAGGATGTATGGTCACCAAAAAATGTAGATCAAAAGGTTTAAACAACCAAAGATAGAAAGATGTCTACATATGAGAGAATTGTGAGATATACTAAATGTGATATTAAAGGATATAACCAAAGAATGTGCAAGCAAGAGGTATGTCATTTAACTTTCATTATGATATTGTATATTTCTTAGTTTCGAGCAACATATTAACCATTAATAATTCAACAAAGAAGAGGCATTATTAAAAATAATAAAAAAAGCCTAATAGGTAGAAAACATAATCACCCAAAGTTCACAAATAAGAGAAACAATCACCCAAAGTTAACAAGTTGAACAAAGTTATAATCATCAACTTGTATGGAAAAGATAAAGCAAAGGTAGAGGATCACAAACCAACAATTAGACTGAGCTAAGTGTAAATGTTGTTCCTCTAATAAATAAGATAGATGTAAATGAAAGGGAAGCTGAAGGGTTTCAAGACTTGCAGGTTGAAGAGTAAACTACGATAAAATAACTGGAGCAATGAAATTTCATATTACATTTTATATAGTTTGATTTCTTATAACATTTGTATAATTAGATGCATTACGTAAATTGATTTACAAATGTTTTACATGTTGGATGTTGACTCCTAAATTAAATATATGACTAATTATGCAAAGTTGAAATTCACAAACAAGCACTTCATTATATTATGCCACAATCCGTAAATCTAAAGAAGAGGAGATATAGATAATGCATATATTTTCCCTTTGTTTTTTAGCATGTAATATGATACTACTTTTTTTTGTAAATATAATTGGATTATAATATAAGGTGATTATTATAAGCAAGTCATTGTTATTATTAATGTTATTCTAATACTATCAATATTTTAGACATATTAATTTTCTAAAATGTGTATATATATGTATAAGCACTTATGATAATATAGCAAAATAGACTTTTTTTGGTCAATTTTGAACTCTAATTATTGTAATATTGTTAATAGGAATTAGTTATTAAGTTATCAACATAGATATGTAATACGTTGTAACATGTACTAGATTAATAGACTATGAACATTTAATTCATAATTAGATCAAGTTAACATTCAATGCAATAATATATAGGGTAAATTTCATTGGACTTCATACGGTTTGACATGTTGTCAATGTACCTCCTCACTTTACCATTAATAATCTCCTATAGTTTTGGTTTTATAATGCTTGTCCTCCTACGTACCATCATCTTTCATTACAAATCCTAACTATGAACTTCAAAATGATATTGTATAGTGTTACATCTATTATCATGTATGATATTGTATAGTGTTACATCTATTATCATGTATAGTATCACATAATGAAAATGGTGTCATTTTGGAGCATGCAGTTAGAGCTTTTAATGAAAGTTGATGGCAAGAGGCCGGATGAGTTTTTAATGAAAGTTAACGTGCAATTGTTCATTTTTAAAAGTCAAGGAATATATTGATAATATATCAAACCATAAGGGAATCCAACAAATTAAACCTTAATATATATTATCTGATTATAGGCCTCTTTAACAATCTTGAAAATTTCTTAGCTTTCCTTACATGCCATCATACTGATTTCATAATAAAATGCCTTTATCTTTTCCTTCAAACTTTTTGTTCTTTAACTTTTAGGGAATTAATTATATATTTTGTCCTCATTGTCATATTTTTATCATACTGAAGAAAGGATTGAACCCCTTCCCTAAACACCAATTATACCATTTTAATATTAATTTAAACACATTAACAAATTACTTGCTACAACTCACTTTATATTGCTATTAATTATAAAATCTTCTACCAAGATTTTCAATTTTCGATCAGGTTATCAATGAATCCTTATCTACATTGACAAAATGCTTGTTTACCACTTATTTACCTTCTACTTTGACTTTTTCCTGATTATATTGATGAATCCCTATCTTTCACTCTATTTTTAAAAATTTATAATTAATAAACAACATTAATCCAAGGTTTAAATGCCTTAGTTAGCATGTTGAATAACATTAATCAATTAAATACTTTTTTTTGGTAAATCAGAAAATATTAAATACTATTATTAACACTATCCTTATTAATATTTGAATTTCAAATTACAAAACAGACTATTTTATATGCTAATTAAAGTTATCACTTGATAATCGAATTGAAGTAAAGAAATTAGTTAATACTATTTCATTCTTGACAGAAACTTTAATTTATTAATTCTAATTTCATATAGCAAGCATAACATGAAAAATCAATTAATTATAATAAAAATTTTAAATTAGGGTAAAAGATAAGGAGCTTCTTTATGGTTTAATTTTTTAAAAAATTATTTTAATTTTTTTAAAAAAAACTCTTTTTCAGTTTTCCAAAAAATCTATTTTCTTAAACTTTGGTTAAAAAATAATGACAAAATATACATGAACTTAAATCTTAAACTTAAATTGAACTAATAAATTTGGATTTAAATAAAATCTAATTTAGTTAGTTCGAGTAAGATTTAAAAGGGAATTAAATTACGATATTAGTGATATTTGATTTTTTATGTATAATATTTATATCGTGTGTGTCATACTATTATTTTTTAATTGATGCCTAAAAAACGAAGTTTTCTAAAAGAATTAAGATTTTTTTCTAAAATAAAGGAAGATTTATTTATTTTACCCTTAAAATTATTATCTATTTTGAACAATAATATGAATACAGTTTCGTACCGCCCAATACGTAACGTATTGTATCAAAATCTGTACGAAATAAACGATCAATCGAATCGGGTTCAAATATCAAGTGGTACCAACCCGTTTTGGATGGTATTAACCGATATTCAAAATATCGACCAAATGTCGGCTGAGATTGGGAATTTAAAAAAATGGAGAGACATTTTTGTAAAACTTTTTTAAAAAATTTAAAATCTACATCCTGACCCCCTTTTTTTAAAGTTTTTAATTAGTTATTTTATTTATTTCAACTTTTGTAATTATTGTAAATTTTTAATTTTGTTTTTAAAATAATAATAAATATTTTATTACTAATAATAATTATAAATTAAATAAAACTGAAAAATAAATTATTTTTATTTAAATTTATTTTAATATTGTATACAATACTTATTAATAAAATATT